>JAVQJL010028657.1:0-35452 GCA_036024295.1 Nannoperca obscura
AAAAATAAATTTATTAAATTAGGAAAATGATTAGTCACTTTTAAACTAATTAAGCACCAAATAATCATTTAAAAAAGGGAAATTCCACCCCCCCCCCCCCCCATCTAATTGAATTATCTGGTCAAATTAAATCATGATCATTTGGGATGCCTCTAGGAGCCTCTTTTGCTTTTTGTCTTAATCTCTTCTCGCTTTTTTTCTAGACATGTTCTCATCATTAGATATGGATTTGTCCTTCGTAGCATATATTTTCCCAGTTAATGGATAGGAGTAATTTCTTGCGCCTCTATCTCATGCTCCAAATGAAAGAGTCAGAATTGGTTTCTAGGGATAATTAGACAGTGATATAAAAGATGGCAGTAATATGCATCATTATTACTCAGACACATAATTAGAACTGGAAATCCCCATTACCACATTTCCATCCTTCTACGTAATCTTGTTTTACTTTATCTCTGCACAGATCAAGAACTGCTGGAGGACATCATGATTGACAGCTGTTTTTACCTCACTCAGCCAATGGTAAGTGAGTTCCATAGGAGCACTAGTTTTTGATACAGCAGTAGTATGAGAGAAGTCGACGGTTGATGTATGGTTTTTTTTTACATGAGAGAGACATTTGTTACTTTCAAGTCCCTTTGATTCTGACAATAGCTAGACTTTAGTTTTGGAGTTTACCTTACAATTCCTTTGTGTATAGCTTTGTTTACCTCATGCTTATTTCTTTAATTCACAATCCTACTCAGTGCTTGCCACTTCATACTCCATATATTTATTTTCTGTTCTCTGGACCTCTAATCAGTAGCAGCAATATTGATATATTACACTAATACAGTCTTTTCATCAACTCACAAAGCACCGTGTGCCTTTTATATTCCCTACCCCAATCAATGACAATTGCTCCCTTTGGAGTAACACATCTAAAAGGTACTATGTGGTAGAATGTGCCTGGCCGTGTCTTTTCCTTTATTGCTTTTCTCAAACAAAACACCCCATTAATTAGCGACAAAATCAAATTGCCGTAACAACCCAGGGGCAGTGTCTTTGCATGTGGAGCCTGAGTGTATTCTCCAAAGTGTCTATCTTACAGTTGTCCTAGAACCAGTGTGCTGAATGTTATTAATGATACTAAGGCTAAAAGAAAGATTCCCAGCATAACCGCGAACCTGCGGCTGTTAGACAGTAGAAGAACCCTCCTCTGCTTAAATGAAGCGGTATCCTCTGGAGGCCATTGGAATGTACTTTTACCCTACTTTTAACACTGCATATAAAAGAAGCTGTGGAAATAAGAGGTTCTGCTCTAGCGGCTTCTCTAACATCTGGACGGTGATAAAACAGAGCTGTCATGGTGTGTACAGACTGTAGACGACCAATGTGTACTTCAGTGAGGGCACAAATATATACACACATTAAGACACATGTGTTTGCAAAGCAACGCACACACACACACACACACACACACACACACACACACACACACACACTCTGTAGCCTTGTGAAATATGGCCCTGGGTGAAATGAATGGGTCTCCCTATGTGTTGGTGGCAGGTCGTTACTCTGCATCCCTCTAGCGAGACAATAAAGCCCTGACACAATGAGACAGTCTTTAGAACTCACTCTCACCTCCTTTTACACTGCTGGCATCTATAAAGTTCAACCTTGATAGAGAGAGAAGAATCAGGCGGGTGAGGGGGAATAGGCGAGCTGGAAAAACAGGGGTACATGAGGGTGTTGGGGGGGGGGGGGGGGATGAGAGTGAAGAAAGAAGATATAGATAGACAGAAAGAGCCCAGAGGCACATTTGATCACAGTGGAGAGAGAAAATTAAGCCTAAATACTGTGGAGGATGGAAATAGTCTGAGTGACAATGTAGATATGAGGCAAGCATATTATTATTATTATATTAAACATGAAATGTTAAAGCCCAAACCCCTTGTTAAATTAGACAAATGAAACTTTAATTACACCCAGAATCGTCTTGAAAGTATTTTACATAGGTTGATTAGTTTAATGTTAAAATTTAACATGTATCAACTCAGAATTAATCAATGGTACGAATGAATGTTCTGTAAACTCAACTCACACGTCATAATACTTAGTCTAGCCTAGTTTAGCATCTTTAGCACTTCAGCATCAACACCCAGCTTACGGTCATTAATAAAATCTGAACATTTGTCTGAATAAGTGAAGTCAATTTCTTATTTCAAAGACCAGCATGTGACTAAACTCAGCCAGCATGTTTACTGTAGGCCAGTTTCCCACAGTGTACCATCATGTGACGCTGTTGCCAGGTAACTTAATGACTGGGAATTTTCCCACACCCAAGGGTTTAACCTTGGTAAAGGGCAAGTGGAATTTGAGGTAGAGCGGACAACGAAAACGAGAGTGCCACAACCGGTCGCTTAAACCGACCTTTCCAAAAAATGAAATGGAAAGCCTCCGGAATGAATAATAAGTGCTGGCTAATTCCTTAGCTG
The DNA here is from genome assembly GCA_036024295.1 of Nannoperca obscura. Taxonomy (NCBI): domain Eukaryota; kingdom Metazoa; phylum Chordata; class Actinopteri; order Centrarchiformes; family Percichthyidae; genus Nannoperca; species Nannoperca obscura. Next base: position 2,478 of record JAVQJL010028657.1, read on the forward strand.
CAGCATAAACCCTTATAGCGTTCTAGCTTCCTGGCCCATTAGCCCACTAGTGAGGATGTTGCAAGCTGTTACTGCTGTGGAACACCATCTGCCACTAATGCGGCTGGTGCCCTCCCACCCTTAGGGACAGCAAGGTGGAGAGAGAAAGAGCGAGAGAGGCATAGACATGGGATGAAATAGAGAGAGATGGTAGAGAGCTGGAGGGATAGAGATAATTGTAGGGGAGGAGAGGTAGAGACATAACTCAGACTTCCTCCTATGTTTAATTAAGTGGCAGCAGTAGGAGCATGACAGGACATCCTTGAACTACTGTGTGTGTTTGTGTGTGTGTCAGTTTGTGCAAACTGGAAAATGTTGTATCTTAATCAATACAGATTAATAGGATAAGTTACTACCAAAATAGAGCAATCACCAGTACACTATTACCAAATGTCAGGTTGCATTGTCTTGATATTGCAGCTGACCTTTGAGGTGTAAGCATTAATAAAATAACAGCTTGTGTCTCAGTAAAAATTTGAAATGTGTCCATTAGGCATGCAGCATCTATCCTTGTTCCTCCTTTTTCTTTGTTCTTTTGTTAAATCGCAAGTCACCAAATAATGCTACTGTTTTTTCTTATGCTGCAGCCAGATGATCAGATGAGCCTGGTTGCCGTCATGCTCTATGACTTCCAAGACAGAAAGTTTCTCCCACGGGAATGCCAGGGGGAGGAAGAAATCAAACAGGAAGTTAGAGATGTGGAGAACTACCTCCTCAGGTATAAATCTTAAAAAAAAAAAAAGATTAATTAAATAAATAAAAACATTTAAAAACAAGTTATTTGTTTTAAATGTAGGTTTAAAACTAAGCTGGCAGCCTCTCTGGCCCGCTGCAGGATCAAACATGATCTCTTGTCCATTGAGTGTATCCTGCCAGAGAGTGTGAAAACGAAGCAGGAGAGGTCAAACAGCCTTCCGCTTTACGCTTGGGTCAACACACTGAAGAGCAGGTCAGCTGAACACACGCAAACATACACCACACACACACACACACACACACACACTCAGAAGCAGATAACGTACACCTGTCCATGCACACCTTTACATGAACACAGGAACGCACTGTCAGCATATATGCTTGTGCAGGCATCTACACACACACCTACTTCTACACACAGACCTTTAACTTGGGGTGCTGGCGAATGTTTTATGGGCCAGGCGCCCAGCTGACATCCAATTAGACCACTGGACCGTGTGTGTGTGTATGTGTCGTTGGGTGTGTGCTAATGTGTGTTTGGGCACGCTCCCCGACACGCTGATTTTCAGTTAGGTGTAAATCCTGCTGCTGTGGACAGATTCAATCAGCAACAACCCTCAGCAAGCTCTGGGACTGTAAAGGTCACCTGTTGGGACTAGTTGTCTATGTATGTGTGTGTGTCTGCACATGTGTGTATCTTAATGGCTTTTACAGCACATTTTACTGTTAAAGTCCTTTAAAAGGCCACATAGAAATTTTACTCACTATTATTATCTATGATGACAGTCCTCCTCTTTCTTCCACCTTTGACCTCATCCCATCTCCTTGGCTTCTAGCCTTGATGAGGTCCAAAGGGTGCTGAAGAATGCAGGGTTCTCGCAGGTGAAATCGGTTCGGCAGCTGGAGGGCCCTACCTTCTGCCAGGATCCTCACTGTGGGGATATGCTGGTATTCCCTGCTCAGCTGAAGGCTCAGCTGTACTCCACCAAGCTGCTTAGTGACCACAAACTCATCGTCCAGGTACATTCTGCACAGAGAGACCAGGTTTTTAACAAGAAATGTCTCTCTGTAGACCTTAACACAGGGTTCGTACAAAGTCTTGAACGTTTGGAAAATTCTTAATTTTAACCGTTATGTTTTTAAAGTGCTTGATTTTCAACATAATCTAGTGTTTCACTGACACAACCACTAATGTAAACCAAAAGTATTTTATTATTTGGTAAGAAATGATCCCATTGTCATATTTGTTTGTTGTCTTCCAGCATTTGTAGTGACAATTTAGATGTGATGATAAAGGCTTCGAAAGTCTGGGAATTTTTGGTTTAGGTACTTTGAAAGTACTGATAAGTAAAAAGCTGTATTAACCCTGTAAAATAGCTGTGGAAATCTGTTCAGCCCCATCAATCTTCTCTGATATTTGTCATTTCACTTTGGCAATGGACTTGTTCAAATTGATTAGAAGACTTAGATCACTTATGCAAACTAAGATTACTTTGCCAAAATATCTGGCCATACTTCACTTTGAGCCATAAAGAATTCTCCAGCCTGGGAGGGCGAGAGCGGTTTTATAATTTAATTTCTACTCCATTAAAGTCAAGCTGCCGTATAAACTGTAAGCAGCACCACAACACAATTAAATTAGATTTTGCAGCGAAATTCAATTAAATATTCAACATCACTTCCTAATTAATCACCTCTCTCTCTCTCTCCATTTCATGAGCCTCCATCACACTTTCTATTTTCTATTCTTTGTCTTTTTAAATGTCCTTGTTCTTCTCAAGCCAGGCCAGTGGTTCCACAGGGATACGTTCAGCACTATTTCCAGAGGGGACCCCATTCATTGAAGGACATCTCTGTGTATAATCTGACTGCACTGTTACTCATTATTTCTCTGTATTCCTTTTTTGCTCTGTCTCCTCTCAGTACCTGCTTTGCAACAGCTGCTCCAAACTCCCTCTTCTCTCTTATCTATTCCCGATTGAATTCTATTCACCACTAACATACAGTGCAACTTGTCCTCCTACTTTGTCTTATCCTAGTTTGTGTCTCATCAGTTTGCTGCTGTGTAGAGACCTGAATCTAGAAGTCTGTTGGTCTCTTTATAAAACTAATGCTTTTACTCAATGTGTCTGTAGGATAAATCTTGCAGCCTGGGCCCAAATGCAGTGTGCTCCCTGCTACCAGAGGAAGGAGATGTTCTTATGGTGGGCTTCTTCTCTGGCCTCACTGTCTCCCACACTGCCTCCCTAATTACAGAGAAACATAAAGCCCACAGCCACGACCAGCCCGCAGTCTATGTTTGCGTCAGCGATCGTACAAACACTCTAAAGGAGGAGCTACAGCAGACCGTCACCGCCATGGGCTGCAAGAGTAGGCATAAAATGGAAGTGTCCATGACGGCAGTATCTGTTTGTATCTTTGTACCAGAGAGAAAAGAGGAAATGGATAGAAAACAGCTGTCTATTTACTGTCTTTGTTTTCATTTCTTTTATTTGAATAAAAGAGAATGGGAAACTGAATATTGCCCGTTGGCCTTGTCACACTGGTCCACCATTTATATATTATATATTTATATATATATATATTTATATATCACATTTTATATATATAAAATATAAAACTATTATGGTAAAGTGAAATTACAAAATTTGATCAAATGTGGCATTTATGTGAGCTGACCAATTACAAAAAGATTTGAGGTATTTAGACATTTAGAGAGTTTTGCCAACAACTAGATCTAAGATTTGTTGTTGTTGTTTTTGTTGTCAGCAAATTCTCAGATACTCATATATATGCAGGAGTGTACTTTATACCAGGCAATGTCTGCTGAGATTCTGGGCTGTATGTAAATATGACATGCTGAGAGGGGCTGCCATCTCAGCTAGTCATTAGGGAAACAATTAAGCACGTGTGACAAAGCTGACATTTTTATAATTGCAAAAGATGTCCTCAGGCAGTGTATTTCTCTACGAGAAACATAGCGGGATATTGTGAACAGACTTTAAGCACTGAGCAAATGTGTGTTTGTGATTCGGGTTAACAGTAAACTCTGTGCATTCTGCTCAGACGTGAGGCAGATACCAGAGGACTTCCAGTCTTTGGACGGTGGTGACAAGCGACTTCAGAGAGTGCGCGTTATCCTGTTGACCCCCAAGTGTTCTGTGTCTGCAGTCAGCAACCCGGTCGAATTCCTACTGCAAGAGAATGGAGGTACACATGCACTACAGCAGAGCCATAAAGTGTGGATTTTAGAAATACATGTTTCAATCAAGTCTACATTACACCCCGTTGTGTCCATACTAAAATAGAACGGAGGTGCATAGTGTCAGTCAATGCAATTCAGGATGCTTTGTGTAGAGTGTAATCACAACATCCTGAGATCATACTGCATGACAATGAGCACACAAATTCATATTGTGTGAATGCAAATTATGCAAATGTCTAACCCTGCATTGTTCTTACTACTACTTCTACGCATTCCCAAAAAGTATGTTAAAAAAATATGGAAGTAAATGTTTCGGTTTAGGTTTGAAGCAAAAAAATAAAATACTAAGCAGTGATTTTATCTATAAATATAAAACAATTTCACGTGTCACAGAGGTCCTCACTAATTGATTACTTCTGTTTGAACAGAAGATAAAGAGCATTACTATGAATTACAATTTCTATTTCATACATTTTGTTTCTGTGTTTGATCTGGTTCATTATCTAAGATAATTATTGATGATCCACCCACAACCCTCTCATATGCTGCACATCCTAATCTTTTAACAAAGCTGTCAAAACAAGCCCTTCGATCTACTTTTGTGTATGTCATTTATATTAGAGTTGGTTATTAATATATAACCCACACTTACACACAGCAAACTCGTAAACAGATCAGTAAATAAAACAGAGGTTCTGCTTTTTTGAAACGCCTGTTGGTTTTCTCAGACACAGACCTGCTGCAGGACTTATCCCGGGGCTCCATAGCCCAGAGCAAACTCGAAGCTCTGGTAGCCCAGCAGAGGAAGGATATTGATCACGCCTTGAAGTGTGAGTGTTGAACCACTGGCTCTCATGTTGACAAGCGCACACACACACTCACACACACACACACACACACACACACACACACACACACACACACACACACACACACACACACACACACACACACACACGTATAGACTCAGGCACATGCACCATATGAGCACAGTCTCCAGTGTGTAGCCTCACTCACCTCTCTGACACAGTGAAGCTTATACTTCTAATTATCTAATCTCGAATGCCATTAGGCTGAAGCCTGTGGTGTTCCTGGGAGATCGTCTGAGTCTTAATTAGGAATGCTAATGTTGCTGTGTGCCGGTCAGCCACAGTCTGCTGCAGCATTGCTCGCATATTTTAAACAAGTGATTAGGAGTTCTGCTTTGTATTGCATACATTCTGCAGAACATGACAGAGTGACCTACTTTGTCAAGATACATCGTATTATCTTCTATACACATGTTACAGTTCTGTTCCGCTGTCAGCGCTTTTCTTCTCAGTTGTATTTTATATGTTGTATTTTATTCCATTCAGTAGCTTGTTAATGTGTGTCCATGAGCTACGCTTATTAGCCTCAGTCCGTCTTGTGTTGTTCAGTGCTCCTCTTTCTCTCTTGGTCTGGGTTATGTTCGTCAAGCAGGTGGAGTATTTCTGTTAAGCGCAATGAAAACCAGCTCCTTTAATCACATCGATCGGCCCTCGTCTACGTTTTTTGCCAGTGTAGATACTTTCTAATAGGACTGTTAATTAATGGTAGGTGTGTATTGAGTGCCTCATCTTGGTTGAGTTGATGGTCTCATTTCAGTGTCTCTGCAAAGGCAGACGCATAGATGAACGCTTACACAGACTTAACAAACACACCTCTGTAGCCTGGTGAGGTGGGTGTGTTGTAACAGGACATCTGAATGACAAATGCTTCTGTCTCATGCCTCAGTTCCCTTGAATCAGTTTCACTTCTTTAGAAGCAATATTTCACGTTAGCCGATTTGCAACATCCGAGCGGTTTTATTTGTTATCAGTTTGGTGTTAATTGTTTCTGTCTGGCTATAATTAGTGAGCAACAAAGAAATTAAAGCTCAAATGAGGGAAATCAAACGGCCGATTGCTCCACAAATCTACAAGCCAGCAGCAGCCGAAAAAGATGATTCATGTACATACGTGAAGAGTACGAAGAAATTAATGTTCAAGTGTGAAAAATCCAACTCAAAATGCGATGAAGACATTTTTTCAGCTGAATGCGTGCATGCTTGTTTGTCCTTCTGCTTTAACTGAACATTTGAATGAGTATTTTGTTTTTGCGGTGTTGTCTCGTGTCAGTCAAGGAGCTTTTGTTTATGTCTTGGTATTATGTGTCGCCGCTTATCAGATTTATTTACCTGTTTATTTAAAAGTGCAATATAGTACACAGAGGTTAAGTATAATCCACATTATATTTACTTACAAACAGTATGTTGAAACAATACACAATTTTTTTTGTATAGTCCCTAAGGTTTTGTCAGTGGTATACTCTACCTGTTCGTCATACCCAGAGGAGAACGAGGCAGTGGTGAGCAGAGCTCTGAAGCAAGCCAGGACCCGCTCAGAGCAGGAGGGGGAACCAAAACAAGCAACCTTCAGGTCAGCCTCAGACTCTGTATCTCAGCACCCTTGTGCATTTTCTGTATCTGTCTCTGTCATTGTCTTTCTTTGTCTGTTTACCTCATTGTCTGTCAGCCTGCTGGGTTGTTTGTCTGTCTCCCTTCTGACAGGCTTCTGTCAAACTCTCAGCACACCTTAGGCAGGAACTGCAGGAGATTCAGTGAAAATATAATCAAAGGTGCCATTTTATGTCTCTAAATGCTGTGAAAAGGGCAAAGGAAAAAGCTTTTCAGACAGCTCGCCTTCTCATAGACATACTTTATATTCTTTCAATAGTTTGTTTGTGTGTGTGTTTGTGTGGTTTAAAGAACTTGTTGAAGTTTACCATTCCTGTAGACTTCAATGTACCAAGACTGACTCTTCTCTGCAGTAAGGGGGCCTAGTGTGCTACCAATGCCTCAGGGTGGCATAAATAAAACACAAGTAATATTACTGGCATGGATTACACTGACTTTGCCTAGATAACTAGTGGACTTATGTGCATTTACTTACTTAATGTGGCTTGTGTAAAGTGTTTTTTTAGCAGTCCTGTGTGTTATTGTGTGTGTGTTATTGTATACTATAATTTTACTTACGTATTTTGTAGTACCATACTTTTTGTATATGTGTGTTTCATCTAGGCTTAGTCCCTCCCTGTTCAGCATTCCTCACCATGCAGAGGGCCCGGAGGAAACAGACCCTTTCTTCATGTTGGAGCCCTCAGAACAGAGCAATGGCTGCTTTCTGGCTGTTCTCAACAGAGAGGTAAGCATCACTTAAACAGAAACCTCACAGAGCAAAGCAGTGGTTCATCCCGATGAATTGACAAAGACTAGATGATATCTGCAACTTCAATATTCACTATATTATTTATCTCGATACTACACTTATCTACCACAAGAAGTCGAGGATCAGTTTAGCGTTTTAATATTTTATTAAATGTGGTAGTGACCACAAGAAAGAAAGATTGATGTAAGGATGCAGTACAGGTCAAGTGTACACCTCTGGATTATGTATGTAAAACACTGAGAAGCAACCACCATGACTCAATGTGGAAGCCAATACAGCTTTTATAAGGTGCAGTTTCTCTGTCGGTCTCTAGGTGCTTTCTCCCAAAAACTGTAACAAGGAAGGATTGGTGAAACCTACAACATTTCTCTCGTAAAATTTATGTCTATATAGTCTATATAATAATTTTGCTTCTGGAACAGAATCTATTTTAGCTCCTTCAAAAAGTTACGCCACCGATCCACTGCTGCTTTGGGCACTGCAGCCAAAGAGACAAAGCAGGGACAGATTTAGCTCATTTAGCATCCGGCCCTGGCAAGCTGTCTGGTCTTCAATGACAGAAAAGTGTTTACATTAGCCCTGGACCCCAGTATGTGTTATTTGGCTGACTGTTTTATGTTTGTTAAGTGTTCAAAGTGCCGCAGAGAGAAAAGATGTCTTTAAGTATAATTTCTTGTACACATGAATACATATACAAAAAACTGCCTGATCCCTTATGTCTGCTGAGGAACTCCAGTGTCCTTCACCTGCTTTCTTCTGAGTCCTGCACTTGGCTCTCTCATGATACAACAGACACGGGGTGATAGAAGTTTGTTTGGTGATCCTTAAAACAGGTGTGGGGATTATGCCTGTCATCTGTCAAAAACAATTCATCCACTGGGAAACTGAAGCATGTTTGTCTTTTAAGTGTAGTAAAAGAGTCCATTCATCAAGAATGTTTGTTTGGGCAGAAGGAGGAAGGTAAGTTGGGAACCAGGCTACTGAAGTTGAGATCACAGACTGTGACAGGTACTTGGTCAAACCCTTGAGTGAAAAAAAAAGTTAAGGAGGAAAGAGGCCAGACTGCTAGAAGAAATGAGAATGTTGGGTCTTGTCTGCATTCAGAAAGAAAGTTTGAGATGTGGGAGGAGAATTAGTGAATGAATGAAACCAAAATTAGGTAAGTCAGGATTGGATGAAAGGATGAGAGGGGTGAGAGAGGTTGGAGTTATCTTAAGAGCATACAGTTAGAGCAGAGTGTTGGTCTGGGATTTCATTACACAAAGGAGAAAAGGCGTAGGTGAATAGGGAGAAACTGGATAAAGTCCAGTATGTCAATGAAGGTGTTTATAAATTACGCTTGTAGAAGTGTCTTTATTGTAGCAACTATAACAAAAGGAAGCTTTCTGATAAATGTTCTGACTCTTTAATGAACATTTACAATTGAGATGCACTCTGATGCTATTGTGTTGTCTAGTCACAGGCTTTTATTGCTTCATAAAGTCTCAGTTTTCCAGTTTTAGCCGAACTCATCAACTATCATCTGACTCTCTCTCTCTCTCCCTCTTTATTATTTTTGTTGGTGGTGGTTAGAGAGAGAGCAAGACTCTATAGGAGGTAAGCCCGGCTCTAACTGACTATAGTGTGTTGCAGTGTCTACAGGGTTGGTCAAGGCGCATCAGCAAGCCTCATCAAGTCTGTATGACCAGGCTTCCCCACGTCCTCGTAATCCACAACATAGCCAGGTTTACGACATACTCCCTTACATTATGAAATCAGCTCTTACGCTTATGATGCCATTGTGAGGTTATTAAGCCGTCTTACCCCCACCGGGTTTGACGGAGCTCTCTCGCACTGTGGTGTCTGTTCCTCTCTGGCCATCCATCACGTTTTATACCTCCACAGATAGGAATGAAAAGATAATCAAAGTGCTGTGATGGATCTTCAAACAGGATTTGTTTTCCCTCCCCACCTTTAATAAACTCAGCTAATCAAAAGTTATCGTGGCACTCTGAAAAGCGCCATATAAATAGCAATTATATAAGTGTTTGAATGCTGTCTGGCTTACATCGAATGTCATAGCGGCGCCCCTGTAAAGTTCTTTATGAGCCCTCATACAGAAACAGCTGGGAAAAATAAAGACAGTCAAGTGATGTGTTTCTGGCCTAATCTCAAGAGGAAGCAGAGCACATCACAAGTGGACTTTCCTCTAATGTCTGGGGGACGAATTTGGACATTGGTAATTAACTAAGAATTAAGAACCCTACATTTTTCACTTCCACTGAGTTTCATGAATTTGGATGTAGTTGCTAAGATATATTGGATGTAATGATTTTGGAAGTAAGCAATGAAACAGAATGAGTTCAGCTCCAGGGTACACTGTGGCCTAACCCTAACCCAAGTTTGGCAGAGTGTCGAAGGAAATGAGATATTTACAGAGTATAGCATAGTTGGTTAGTGGAGATGGAGAGGAAGTGGGATTTACAGGGTTGAGGGGGAAGAAAAGGAGGCGAGGGAGAGTGTGTTTTGAATAATTCAGCGCCCGCTGTCTGTGTGAGTTAGCGTCAATGAAGTTCAGGGTGTCCACCAAAGACTGCATTACAGCGAGGCTTCTGAAGCATGTTTACCTGTGTGCACAGAGCGCGTCGACACACACAAATACATGCACATGTGGAAAGTGCACACTTCACGGTATTTATGCACACATACTTGTGTATATAGAATTATGGACAGCTTGTACAAACAAATACACACATTTGCATTAATGTACAAGCAAGCACAAAATACACACATCACCCCACACAGACTGCATGTCCCCGTAGTCTACACTGCGCTTGTGAATAATTCAGGCGCTGAGGAGAGCAGCAGACTGCTGTGTGGGCTGGTGCTGAGACAGCAGGTGACCCTGCAGCCAGCAGCAAGGACATGGTGGCTCTTGCCCTCTCCTGCCCTCCCCTCTTTTCCTTCACTACTATTAAATATGGTGTAAAAACGATTTTTTTTGTGTATCCATTAAATGTTGATTATATAAGTTTGCTTAGTGCTTAAACTGTGCATATATGATTAAGGTACTTTCTTGGCAGGTAAAGCATTGAAGCAAGTATCAACATACAATTTTTTCAAATTTCTTTAATATACAATAATACAATATTTTGGGGATTTTAGTGTCTGGGTCAGCTAGTGGGGTTATAGGGTAGCTGGAAGGCTGGCTGTTATACAATATGTTTCATTCAACAACATGTTTTTCACACTAACACATATTTGGTTGTGTCTTCGGGAAAAAAAAATATTGCTTTGTCCCTTCTTAACAGCCCGAGCCAGTGGTCAAAGAGGCACCACATGAAGTGATTGTCAGGGCAAATGCCAAAGGCATACTGGACAGGATCGGCCCCAACCAACTAACCAGAAAAGAGCAGCATGGGCACACCAACAGGGCAAAAAAGACAACCCATGCTCGCACCTCTCAGCCCAACCTCTCATTCAGTATTCAGTCTAAAAACCAACAGACCAAGGGCAGCAACAGTACTACTCTGTGTGGACATCAGGAATTTACTAACAGGCGGCAGTCTTCCCAAGGTAGGCATGATAACTTCAGTCCTATGTCTTAAGGTGTACATACAGATAGAGATATTTTGGTAAATAGGCTTATTTGCTTTATTTTTTTGCCAAGCGTTAGATGAGAAGATTGATACCGCTCTCATGTTGGTCCATTAAATATAAAGCTACAGACAGCTAAGCTAAGCTATGCTTACCATCTCCTGGCTGTAGCTTCATATTTACACAAAAGAGAGACACATCAATCTTCTCATCTAACTTGCAAGAAACAAATGAGTATATTCTTTTCCAAAATGTCAAACTATTCATTTAAGATTTTGGCATAGAAGAGTAGGAAGGAATAGTTTGGTTTGAACAGAAGTAGTTCAGCATGTAATGGCTTGTACTATTCTATTACTACTGTACATCCCCTTTTCTCAATGCTTTCTGTACTTTGGTCCAAAATTCCGGTCCTCTCCCTCTGACCTCTATCTCTGTGTTTGTGTACTTCAGGAAAAGCCCAAGCACTGCGCCTGCACGCCTCAAAGAACACAATGTCCAGCTCCTCTCCCTCCTCCAAACCAGATAACAGTACGACCAAGAAAAGCACCACCCCTGTATCAAACATTACAACTTCCACTACCACTCTGCAGCCCGCCCCTCCTCCTTCTACCCCGGTAGTCCGTCCCCGTAGAGCTCATCAGGAGGTGCTGAAGCCTGTGGTGCTCGTCCTGCCTCCTGTTCACTTCCCCGACTTCTTCCCGCCTCAGCACAGCCGAACAAGATTCAGCCCCAGCTACAACTACAGCAAGTGGCGAACCCCGGCTCAAACTCAACCCCTCCCCCACTCCAGTGGTAGTCTCTCCAAGAATACTATGGTCAAATCCCGGCCTCTGTTTTGAGCTCACGAACACCAACAAAAACATAACTGAAGTATTAACCTTTGTGCCAAATGCTTCTCTAAATAAAGTCAGTAGTATCTAAATCTAACACCAACATGTATACAGTGTTATTGAACTGCCAAATTACATAGAGCATGTAATAATGTAAGTCACCTTAAATGCTTCTAGAGCCATTATTACTTGTCATTATTACAATGACATTATTGCAGTTCCTTTGTGTGCCACAAAGAACAACCTTGCCATAGTCAGAACCTAATCAAACAGCATATATTTATTGGGCCGGACCAATGTCATTTCAATGTCACTGCATGATGAATAGCTATTGCATGGGGTTCCACTGAGCTGAAAAATTAAAGGACATATTCAAGAAGTTACTACTTTCTTTTGGTAATGGATTTATTGTCACAACAGATTACATTTACATGGCGTGGAGATGAGTGAAGAACACAACTGAAATGATTTACACCATCTCTCGTTTGTTTTTGTGTATGTGTGTCTTTCATTTAGATCGGACTGCATTCACAGAGTTCATGTTGAGTGCAGGTGGTGGCCTCGAGCAGTGTAAAGATTTCGAAAGCGGTGACAGCAGACTTTCTTTTTTTTTTTTTACTGCTGTGTGTGCGTATTTGTGTGTGTGTGTGTGTGTGTGTATGTTTTGTTCGTGAGTGGGAGTAGACTGACTGGATTTACTGAGGAAGAGAAAATATAGTTAACACTTACTGTCTGGCAATGATTAGATTTTTTTCCATGCTGTCCAAGCAGAGCAAACACTATCGTGTACCACTGTTCATGTAGTCCATAGCGCTTCGCATCTGGAACTCCAAAGCCTGGAATTGGACTTTCTTGCTGCCACATAAATCTCGGGTGTATGCATAAAGATTCCTGAGGAAATTGTTAAGTTTGAACATAAGCAATATCACATTCTTGAGCCTTTAAACCATAGATATACAACTGTTTTATACCTATGTTTTAAACTCAGTTTTTGTATAATGTATGCAAACAATTACAATCTTAACTAATTTAAAGCTTTAAAATACATTTAAAAAATGATATTTCTTTTGCAAATCTACTCATTCATCAAGGAATGGAAAGTAAAAATCATTGACAATGCTTATGTGTAATTCTGTAAATGGGGCAGAGAGGAACCTTCAGGCATATCAGGTATATGTTAGAAATAGGCCAGAATTTTTTTGTGCCAGTGTAAATCCAGTCGTGGTCAAGTGGAGATGACTTGTGCTGAGAGCATCTATTTCTTGTGTGTTCACCACTGTTTGTACCGAGACCCTTGTTAACTCATCAACGTAAAACATATCCCATCAAGAAAACATGCAAAATAAACACCCACATCTATCTCATTATCTGTCACCTACACATCATCTCCCGTTCGTATCTACAAGTTTTGTGCCCTAGATTCTCTCTTGCTACATACAATCATTTACATACACTTCATCGTTAGAATCACTCCATTCATTCACAAAGGAGATGTTAAGTTTCTGTCCGTTTCGAGTCTGTCACACATTAAAGAAATCGAAACATTTTTATGACATTTAATGGGGACGACGACTTTTCTGTCCTGGAAGGCTCCCATAGTTTAGCATCCAGGGCCTGTTGCTGTGCTGATGACTGCTTTTACAGAAGGGGACAGAGGATGAAACAAAAGTGAGTAACCAATCGGTTTATAGAAATTGATTTTTTTTTTGTATCCTGTCTGCAGAGTGATTGGTCAAGTAATCCATCTTGCCCGGAAATCCACATACAGTGTGGGCCAATGAAGCCAGCAGGTGGTTTCCACTTGGACACAGCAGCGTTCAAAGGTCAAAGTTCAACCAGTGACACCAGCTTTTCCGTTCTTCCTCATGAAACAGATGTTTTCTTGTTATTTTTTCAATCATCAGCCATACTGGATGATTGCACCTCTTTCCTTAATCTGCGGTGGTGTTTGTTAACATATATGTACATCATTGGATACCATGGCTGGTACTGATTACGTGTAGTTGTGGCGACAGTGTGTGAGCGGCGTCCAGGCGTCGGCTGGGGGGATGGGTGGGGCGTGTGCTGTGGTCACTGGTCACGGTCATTGCTGGGGGAGTTCAGACGGCTGCTTCTTGGTTTTCAGAGTGTCTATGAGAGACTGGACGCCACGTTTCACACTGGTGGTCACCCGGCGGGTCACCGAGTCTGGAGAGGGCGAGGAGGAGGAGCCAGCCCGTTGGGAGGGTGGCCGTGCCACTAGACACTTCTGATACCGCAGCTGAATAAGAAGAGGACAGGGTTAGATGAGTTTTGGGGTTTTTGGTTTAAAGGAAGGAAAACATTGAGCACAATGTATGTCTGCAGTTTGTGGGTCATTTATTAAAGGAATAGTTTTTGACATTTTATGAAATACACTTATTTGCTTTCTTGCCGAGTGTCAGATAAGAAGACTGATACCGCTATTTTCCAAAATGTCAAACTATTCCTTTAAATCCAAAACCTTCTTTTAATATTCATTTAGGAATTGTGACACAACAAAACAACATATTCAACATCATCTCATCATCATTTCATAACAAAATATTTAAAAATCAACTTACCACGCATGCCGCCTGCACAGCCTCAGACACACAGCCTGCGTTAGGGTCGCACCAGAACACATGACACTGGAAATGCTGGCTCCCAGTGTCCATAATGAACGCAAATGTGTGCACATCCCGTCCCACGCCCATGAAGGATAAGAAACGGACACGACACTCCACCAACACATCCTCTTCCTCTTCCTGCATAGACAGCCAAGAGGAGAATCAGATCTGTGCTAAACTCTATTGGATCTCCATCCCTAATCGACAAGCACATTCATATTTTTTATTTATCTGTTGCTCCTCAGGGAAGCAACAAAAAGCCCCTTGCCTTTTCTTTGATGACAGCCAGAGTGGTGTCAGCGATACTCAATATGACAGGAGTCCAGTCCTCTTTGCCCGTGGAGGACACAAGGGTGTCTATGGCCCCGTTTATGATGTCCATACCTGAGGACAAAACACAGGAGAGTCTGAACAGGGAGACAGTGCGTGACGGAATTTATTACAGGATGCAAGTTGTGTATGTGTGTATGGGTTTCACTATTAGTTCAGCTTTACCTATCGGGCGAGACACAGACGTCATACCCAGATATAGCACATGAAACTTCTGCACTAACTCAGTCTTTGGCATGGGAAACTCTGCAGAGGGAAAACACACACACACACACACATTAAAACACACAGATTGCCCGCAGAGAATTTTATCACACAACAACATCTAACGCAAATTTCCCCAAAAAGAAGTCCACACATGATAATTGGCTTAAACTAGAGAAACAAACAAACACTGGTGAATATTTTAATATTATAGAATGTTGTTGACATGATTAGGGCATGGAAAATATATTCGCACACAAGCGTGCAGGACTTCAGAGTTTAAAACCCAGCTGTGCCTGTTTACACAATAGCCTGTAGGCAGAAAGGATTGCCATTCACAGTGAATGAGGATGATCAAAGATGTTGTATCACCTGCATCTCAATCAGCACAGAAGTTAGCCATCATTTCCCCCTCAGGACCTCACTATTAACACACCATGCAATTAGCTACATAAGCTTGAGATGATTTTTGACATTTTTGAAAAGTGTACACTTTTCACACCACACAGTTTAAAGATTGTTAATCCTCAAATGTGCTAAAAGAGAAAACAACACAGATTCAGCTATTTAATTATTA
Organism: Nannoperca obscura; assembly: GCA_036024295.1. NCBI lineage: Eukaryota > Metazoa > Chordata > Actinopteri > Centrarchiformes > Percichthyidae > Nannoperca > Nannoperca obscura. The sequence continues at coordinate 17,789 of JAVQJL010028657.1, forward strand.
ACTATTTATTGAATTGTTAAAACAACGTAAACATGGATTTAAAAAGTGAGGGGCTATTGCAACATGGAATTAGTGATTATTATTGTCAAAATGTCCATCATTGTTGAATGACTATAATGTCACGGTGTCCTGGAGTAAACCCTCACATCACTTCAGCAAGGTGAGAAGTTGGAGGTCATTGTAACTTTAAATAGAGATAAACCAGGCCACATTTGACATCTTCCTCATTTCTAATTTAAGTTTATCTTGCACCATCCACATCTTAATTGCTGAATTTCAGAGATTAATACCTCCTCATGAACTCATCTCTGTGCGATCGGTATGGACTAAACAAGGAAAATCAATCAGGGATAATGGCTTTTGCCTTGATTCACCTCATCAGTGTACGAAAAGTCCCTAATATCTCACATACTCAGTATGTACTGCTAAATCTCTGAAAACGGTAGTTAGAATGAAGAATACTGAGATATTTTCCTACAATAATTCCATGTGGAAAGTAGAGCACACACAGGCCAGATCCAACGAGGACACCATTATCCTGGTGTCGGCGCTCGTCCCAAATCATTTGGTGCTAATCTCCTAAAATGTGTCCCAACACGGGATTGCGCGGTCCCAGCTACCCCGAAGAGATCTAATCCAGTCTAGAACAAGAACTGTCTTCCATCAAATGGTTTTGCAGTGAATGGGACCCGTAGAGCTAATGGTCTATCCACTGCAAGGGCAATGCCTCTCACAAGTTATAGCTTCAAAAGATGTGAGGGATGTTACACCAATAAGTTCTTTGATCCTGGGGTTGGATGGGCGCTGTGGAGCACCAGGTCTTGCCTCAAAGAAACACTAATTGGCTTTTAATGAGGTCGACTGCCTCTGTAAGTGAAGAGCCAATATAGTTATTTTATATTCTGATGTCGGAGCTGCTTTCCCCCACGCTCAGCAGATACGTTACAGCGGAGGATGAATTGTGCTGGCGCTTTTTCTCTTTCTTTCTATAATTACTTGGGACTGAGAGGAACAAGCGGTGGGATTTAGCGAAATGGGAAACTGTGAATAGAATTAGTGCTGGGAGGATAAAGCTCAGTGTTTGTGGAGCGCGGAGTTGTTCTGGAGTCAGCGTTATCTGTGTGTAATTGAACCAAACACTGCTATCTTTAAACAAATGTACACAGTTGCTCCTGAGGCGATAAGGCCATTTAAAAAAAAACACAAAAAAAACATACACTGTACATGGAGAAGATAGCACACGGCTGACAAATCCAATTCTCTCACGAGGGAACTACAAAAGAACAAGACTCAAAGAAAAAGATGTGTGTGTGCGTGTGTGTGTGCGCATATGCGTGTGTATACCTTGTAGGGGTACATCGGAGCTGGTTTGGGAGGAGCTGCCAGCTGCAGCCTTGGCACTTTTCCTTTCAGCCATAATCTAGATGAGGGAGGAGGGAAAAAATGGAGAGAGAGAGAGAGGAGTATAACACACAGGAAGAACGGGACAAAACGGGAGAGAAGAAAGGAGGGGAAAGCAGCCAGAATGTGAGTGGGGGGAGGAGAAGGAAAGGTAGAGTTGAAAGCGGACACAATAGGGGTCAAACAAGCTTAGATTGGCTCACAAATTTGCATCAGAAAGAAACAGAAATAACATTTCAAGGATAAGGTTCTTTATGTTCTTTAATCGACAATGCAATGGTCCGCCTCAGCCCCAAACTTGTTATAAGGATCGATTCATTGTGGCTTTTGGTCTTTTCATGGGATTTGTTGATGATAAGAAAGAATGTGAACATTTCTAGCCGTATCCTTTAGAACTTTCTCTTTGAAATGATATATTTGAATTCAACAGTCTCAAAAGAAGTTGTATTTTTGTTGTATCTTTTCTTCTTCCTTCTGCTCTTCTACTGCAATGTACACACTCTTTAAAGAGTCCTGAATAGTCTGCATGGCCCCTGCACTGAGCTGCTGCACTCTTCCTGCTACAGATACTTGATTAATTGTAGGTGTCATTAATCAAAGTCTATGGTGAGTCGGCAACTCTGCTCACAGGGGAACATGCAAGAAGACGCATGCACACATACACACTCTCTCACACACACGCACAAAGGGAGGCCGCTCAGCGCGCTGCGCAGCTGCAAGACTCGGGGTCACCAAGTTTCTCCGCTGCAGTAAAGAGAAAACTACCACTATGTTTAAAATAGGCGGTGTGAAAAGTCATGGTCACACACGCGTAGACATACACAGATACACACATTTCCTTGAATTTGGGGTGGGAGATAAAAACAAATTAAGGGGAAAAAAATGTTCCTCCCTAAATGGGTCAACATGCCTCTAAGGGAGAAGATCTGTAGTTCCAGGTAGATTCATCCTTTACAAGGTCACTGCAGGCCTGAAGACAGACGGTCTACCTTTGTATACAGAAGGCAGTGTGTATGTGTGTGTGTGTGTGTGTGTGTGTGTGTGTGTGAGAAAAGCAAAAGGAGTGAGTTATACTGTATACTGTATGTGTGGGATATACAAGTGTCCAGGGTCTTTGTGTATTATATATTACCATTATACTGCAGTATACATTGGCTAGCAGTAAAACAGCTTCTTTAGAGACAGCATTGGTGTTCGTTGACCAATTTTTCTTATACTCGTGATAGGAATCAGTACAAATACTGTGTGACTGGAAAAGTACGTTTGTTACAGTTGGCTAGACAAGACTTAATACTGTAGTACTACTTTAAAAGTAGTACTACAGTATTTTATCAAATCCAACAACATACTTACAATACTTTCTGACTCAAGTTAATTTGTTCGTACTGAGGACATATTTCTTTAAAAACAAGTCTTCTGATCTAAATCTTCACTAGATGATCCAACATATAAGCTTCTCCTCTCAAGCTAAACCCAGACAATGAAAAGTATTTTAGTGAACCAGTGAGTGAATCCAGCTTCTGAATGACTGGCTTTAAAAAATTTTTTTTACGAGATTAATGAGAATGACACCTGTAACTATGGTAACTGTACACAACAAAGATGGTGACAGCTGCAGCCTCAAAAGACATAAAAAATGTAAATGCACGACAAAGATTTCCCTGATAAAAATCTAACAATCACACACTGCCACGCCCCTCCCCTCTCTCTCTCACACACACAGAAAACCCTTTTAAGAAATACTGCATGAGCTCTGTAACCTGAATCGTATCTCCTCTCCTCACTATAAAGGCTCCTAAAACTCCCCTCTATCTCCTTAGATCTAGTAAAAGATAACAGAAATCTTGCCAGGGCACTGCCACTGTGTTTTGCACTCCTGACTATTAGTTTTATATAACATGCATGTAGGAGTAGCATGTGAGCTGCAACCTTAAAAAGCAGCTCTGTGTAAGTGCATCAGCAGAAAAATATGTTTTTTCTCTCTTCAGTAGTCACCCTGATGAAAACTTGATAGCTTGTTTTCAGAGCAGCAGATAAGCTCATTCACGTGGAGGCGGCGAAGGTAATGACACCCACCTTGGAGCAGATTTCGTGGAGACTTGTGGCGATGGCTGCGGCAGGTGTATCACATCTGAACACGTGGCACTTCAGCACCCGTGTGTTTTTGTCTCTCGCCACGTAGGCAAAGTCCCTGAAACACGGACAGACGACACACGTGAATTCTTAATGCGGTTAAGAAACAAACACAATACACCTCAATGCACCGCTACAGCAGACGTACCAAACATTGTACTTTGTTAAAGGGGCAGTAAGTAAGTCTCTGTTGTCCCATAATACCGGATTTAGTAATTATACTTCACCAGGTGGGTGATTTTTTAGCCCTTTAACATTTATTTTTTAATTTACATTTGAGTGACTTTACACTTTTTCTCATTTCTGTACACATCCCCCAGCTGTCCTCTAACTTTTATGATTATACGTGGAAGGAAGAGTAAAACAATTAACTGGATGGAGGACGAAAAAGTAAGAAAATCAAGAAAAAAGAAGGTATGTTGTTTCTTCCGTAAGAGGGGAATTATTTCACCATGAGGTAAGTTTGTGTGTGATGAGGGAGACAGGAGAGAATAATTGGGACTTATTTAGAGTAAATACAAAACATGATAAATATGCACAGTGCGTTAATAGGCCCACCACAGAATCTCTTTGTACATTTGCACTAGTTGCCTTGATGCCATTTGCTCCATCTCAAAACACTTCTTCAGTCCATATAATGTATGAGGGAGAGTCAGGTTTTATTCCCTCAATTCTAATACACAGAGCTGCTACTTGCTGTTTTTTTAGCATAGAGATGATAGTTTTCCTCTCAAAGCCTCATGGTACTACTCCTTGGAGAGCCAACATTGGACATTGTTGCATATTAAGATTAAACACTTCTTTAAGGTTTCAAATACCACTATCTAGCTCGCACCTACCTTAGGGCCAATATGTGGATATGATTGCCAATTTGTATTTTACATTCCCTCCAGCATTTTTCTTGAGTTTGTTAGGCTCAATTTTGGCATCATCAGCAGCGTCTGGAAACATCTTGATTACTTTCTTATTTGAAATCCCTCCTAATAATTGTATTCTCATTCCCCTTATCAAGAACTGTTCTATTGGAGTGGGTTTTACATATTTTCTGTGTTGTCAGGAGGTGACTCTTTGCAAACAAACAAAAAAAAGTCTGTCCTTGGACCTGTCTTCTGTTCTCAAACCAAAACTTTCCCGCCCACTCTCTGCACTTGCATTGTCAGCTGTTCAGCAATGGAATAAAATTGTTGGACACTATTTAAACGTAATTTAAAAAAAAACCCACACTATTATTACCCCATTTTGCATCATGAAATTTTTACCTCTTCTCTAGATGTTTCTTGTTGTGGCTCTGGTCTAATTAGCTCTCTCATTTACTGTGAAAGTGTTCACAGGCTCATTATTTGTGTCATTTAAAGGCTTCCATTCCTTAGTCAAAGTTAATTTGATGAATATATCACTTAAAGCCCCTTTAACATGTGACATGCTGTGTGCTGCTGAGCCATAAAGTAGGTTTCTCTGTCCGTAGTCATTCCTTCACTAAAAAAGGTGGTAGCCATTGTGACACACATAAGCATACAGGGAGGCAGATGTGTGTGCCAGTGCCCGAGGAAACTATGTGCCGAGCGCTTCACAGTGGTGCCACATCCCAGATGAAAAATAATGAGTATGAGGGAGAGGACTGAGAGAAGAAGCTCCACCGAGAAGGAAACTTTACTCAGGCAGAGAGTGGGAGATGAAACACGGACACACACACACACACACACACACACACACACAGACACACACACAGACACGCACACAGACACACACACACACACACAAGATGAAAGATTTCTTCTTCATTAACAGGTGAGACAAGCTGCAGAACAAAAGGTAGGAGGGTGTGTTTCCAGCCAGGACTGGAATGATTGAGTTAACAGATAAAGCAGAGTGAAAGCGGGAAGTGGGGACATGCAGAAGAGCCAACTGGATGGCAGTGTCACCAGATGCAGATGAACAGCTTCATGCACACACACACACACACACATACATACACACACACACACACACACACACACACACACACACACACACACACACACACAGACATACAATGCACACTCCCAAATAACCGTAGACACAAACAGAAATATGGCAAACACAGCCGGTATTTATCACAGCGGGCTCTTTGTGTTTATGAGTCCATTATCTGGCCTGTCTCCTCAACTTAATTGTGCGCTCACACACTTTGGGTCGATAATGCTCCCCGCCTGTGGCCAGAAAAGAAAGTGCAATGGGCCGTGTGTGTGTGTGCGTGTATGCGTCCCATATGCTTTGTTCAGGGACATTTGAGCACTGTGTCACCAAAGCAGCATGAGTGGCCTTGCCTCACACACTACAAATCGTTCTTTTATGACTTCTGTACCCTCACTGGGGGATCAGAATGCTATAAAACAGCATGCAACTCTTAACAGGAAATAGCCTGTGGCCGGTCTGGCTCGCTGATGATTTAACACCAGTGATTTAGCCCTTTAGTAGTTACTGCTGCACTCCTGTAAAGAGCAACAGTTACTCTGGGCGAATCAAAGCCACTGATTTGATGCCTGAAGTGACAGATGCAATTGCACGGGGGGTGTGGGGGGGTTGGATGGGAGTCTTGACACTGCGATTACTGAAATCAGCGGAGAAGCATGATGACACTTGAGCACAGCAATAAGAGCAGTTACCTTTCTCTGGGTCCCAGGAAGCAGAAGTAAGTGAGAAGGGGAAGGTGAGGAAAATGAAGGAAGGAAGTGAGGAGGAAGACAGGGGAAAATAGTAATAATAATTAATGAGTTAGAAAGAGGGTGGAAGGAGAAATAAAAAAAAATAAAAAAACAGGGAAAAAATTTAAGGATGTGGAAATAGTATTACAGCAAAAAGATGAAAAGGGAAAAGAAAAATTTGAGCAGGAGGTGGGATAGAAAAAGCAAGGAAAAAACAGTGTTAATACACACGACGTACTGAGTCAAAAACAGAAACAATGTTCCTTCAGTCAATGTCTTCCCCCAAGGTGTGTCTTGTGTGTGTGTGTGTGTTTTGTGTGCTCAGCTTAGTTGTGTGATCTTTTCATTTCAGTGGCTGTTCCGCTACATTATGACACAGCACACATTCTCACACATACTTTTGCGCACACACACACACACACACACACACACACACACACACACACACACACACACACACCTTATTGTTACCGCAGGTTTCCGTCCCCCTACTCCCAGCTTCCCTCTCCCTTTTCCTCTTCTCCATCTCACTTTCATCTGTCTCTTTGCTCTCGTCCTTTAATCTTCCTTCCCCCTTTCCCAGCTCTCTCCATCTCTCACTCCTCTACACGCTCTCTCTTCTTTCCACAAAGGGAGAAGCCCAAAAAAGAAAAAAAGATGCAACACGGAATGATTCATATCAACAGTGTAACTCATCACAGCCGCTCTCTTCCATATAGTCTGTGACACTTTATTATCAGGAACACTACAAAGGAGGCTCAGGCTGAATAAAGAACAGACAGCTAATTCAAACATCGACTGCCTTTGATTCTTTGATGATCCACTTAGTAAGACACTGTGTGTGTGTGTGTGTGTGTGTGTGTGTGTGTGTATGTGTGGTAGCAGCTGGCAGATTATTTCAAACAGGAATCTTCAGAGTCAGAGCATCAGAGCTGCTGCTTCAACTTGCTCTCCAACAGCCGGTGGTCGCCCCCACATGCACACACAATAACACACACACACACACACACACAACCATATGGGGGCTAAATAAACACGTGTATAAATTGCCTTAAAGCTCTCACTCACCACATGTAAATGTGTCTGCGCATGCCGTATTAAAATGCATTTCGTTCTTCATTCACAATTTTTCTGGCTCTGAGTCCATTTACTTCCTATTCTAGTTTCTTCAGCTCCATTTCAAGTGCAGCCTCCATGCTTTTTTCACTGTCACTTTGGTGGAATTGGATTTTTGGTGTCAAAACTCTGAATGGCCCAAAAGCTGCTCTCCATTCACCTCAACACTACAACCCATTCTTGGCTCTGTACAGCTAATTTGCTTTCAGACTGAAAGTGCTGCCAACGCTTTATTACTTATATAAAAACCACATCACACCCGATTCAACACACTCCTACAAACCTACAGCATTGTCCTAATCACACTGAACTTATATGACTTATTGGTCTAGTGACAGCACAAGACATCTGGAAATGCATCTATTCTCTCTGTTTTGACTCCTCCTTGTTTTTGCACACCTGAAAATTTTGATTTTGGAACACAGTGACTTACTGTAAGCCTGGTCGGGCAGTAAAATTACTTAACCATCTTTCTGGTGCCTCTAACTTTTTCATTTACAATGTCAGGAAAGCTGATCACACATAACAGGCATCGCCATTAAGTCAGTGTTTACTCAGATGTCTGAAGTCATACGTCCTCCTACAGAATACCCCCCCCCCCCACACCGGAGAGATTTTTGACCAGCCACCAACCAAATTCTTATTTTATTTATTCATTTTTCTCTTCAAATCTGCAATGTGCAATTTTTTTCTGCCTACTAGGTATGTAATGGCAGGTATGTAATTCTGATGGGGAATACTAATTTACTTTTACTTCTTTCTTTTCCCTTTCAAAAGGGACACATTTTGCCTTAAACATTTTAATCACCCTTAAGAAACCCTACATGTGTAATGTGTGTGTGTGAATGTAAACTCTGCATTGCAAACAGTAACATTTCCAGAGATATTACCAAGGACATGAATGACCTTAATGCAGTGAGACACCTGTCTACATGTTGGTGGTAATGCAGTCATTTTCCTATTGATTTGGCATTTTAGCGTAGACAGAGATCTTAACGAGAACAACTTGAAAGCAATAAGTGTGGAGATAGAAAGAAAGGGAAAAAGAAGAGAGAGGTGTTGGTTCGCTTTGGCAGAGAGGAGCAGTTTTCTCTGACCTCAGTTAATGGAGGGTGTGACACGTGGTAGGGAGCGAAAGAGGCAGTGAATCAAGCAACAACTGAAGATGAATGACACACAGACCTCAGAGACGTAGGAGTTTTGCAGGAAAGCGAGGAGAGAGGTTAGATGGATAAGATGTCGAGAGAGGGGATTGATACAGGCAGGAGGCCAGAAAGCCGAAATGAAAAGGTGGTGGTGTAGCAGAGAGGAATGGGAACGAGGTGCGAGGCTCACTGGGGGCTGGATGGTGGAGGCAGAGGTGGAGAGGAAAAAGAGAGGTAAAAAGAGGCACGAGATGAAAGGTATGAAAGCACCAAGGCAGAGATATGCGTTAAAGCAAGACTCCCACCACTCGTGTTCTTTTCTCTCTCTCTCTCTCTCTCTATTTTCAGAGCTGAATAAAGGATGACTGACTCACTACTACCAATCTCTCTTTGATCCCGATGGCTGTGAGGCAGGCTCGGTTGGAGAGGATGCGTACAACTCGAGAGATTAAATGAGGTCACGGCTGCAGATGTTTGGTGAACTGGGTTTGAGAAAGTCACACAGAAACGTCAGTGTCTGCAACTCTGACACCAGTCACCCACCATCAGTAGTACTAACAGCACTGTGTGTGTGTAGTACTAACATTAGCATGTGTACAGGGGAAGGAAAATCCCACCCTTGCATACTTAAGGATGGTTTCAGTTTGTATTATCCAATGCTTGATCCCATATTTTAGGACTTCAGTTATAAGTTCAGAGCCCCTTTGCCTGCAATGCTTTTCCCATTCATTAAATTACAAATATGGTGTCGAAATATCGTACACTGCTGACAAATGCTGATGACAAATGCAAGAAGAAGAAATTTGAAAAGAAAATCTATAATGCAAAACCGTGTAGACCACTGATGCTGAGGCTGGTTGTGAAATTGATGTATTGGCCTCCTTTATAATGGTTTATCTACATAAAGGAAGGCTATTGACGGTTAGTGTAAATGCAAGAAAGCTGCAACCAGAAGCTGATTTTTCCTGCTCGTGTTTGGTTTCTAAGATTTGATGCAGCTCGTTGCTATGATGAATATTTACACCACCTCAAGAAAAGTCAAAGCCAATGAAATTCTGACTTGTATTTTTCCACTGTTAAAACTTTTATATTTCCATTAAGATGAACTATTAGAAAACATCCATTTAAACCAATAGTTTATACTTATTTTTATCTTGTCCTTTTTTTAAGGTGGGGTTTAAATACAAATCAAGCTTAATTATTTGATTAATTATGATACATGCGTAAAATATGATGCTATGTTGAGCAGAAAACAATTTTACACAAAAAAAACTGCATTCACAACTACATACTTTTTGTGAGACACTCAGATACAGATAGTAGCTTTTAATCCTGCATTATCAAACTTCAAGTAGTTTTGAAAAACTTAATAGAGAATAACTTGGCTATACATCTTCAGGTGCTAAAATAGTGTAATAAAACTAAAGTGTCTGCTGCAGTAAATGAGGCTGTTTTCAGAGGCAGTGAAAACAACATAAATGTAACTAGTCCCCTGCCTGCGCTGCTGTACTTTCCTCTGCTCTGTAGCTTTCAGTATCGCTCAGCAGAGACTCGTGTCCTCTCCAAACCATCTGCCACGTGCACACACACACAGAGCACCGTGGCATCACACACACTTCACACAGACTTCAATTATCAAACAGCTTTACAGAGTGTCTGGGTGGTGCCCGCCGCTATGCTAATGTACTTGCTAATTGCGCGGCCAAATGCTGATTAGAAATGTCTGAGGAGGAAGTTCTTGTGACTCTCCTGTCAGCAAAAAGTAGACAGGGAGGCAGCGGGGGCCAGATGTGTGTACAGTCTGTGTGTGTGCGTGTGTGTTTGCAGGGAAACGTGTTACACTTATCGATTACAACCAAACTGGTAACTCTATGTCTGCTGACAGTGTTGTGACTTTGGCTTCAGTCCAAAGTGCATGTGGATCTGATCCAGTTTTACAGAGAGATTCAACGTTGACGAGCAAGAAATAGAGAAAAGCCCTTTAATCACACTGTAAACAGAATAACCAAACACTTCACCAGGTAAATGTATATTTAGCAGTTGTTTCCCTCCAGTTATTCCCTTTTAAAAAGCAATTCCTTTGTTTTACAAGTTGACTGATCCAGCGGGAAATCCTCCCCAGTAAAGCAAAACACCCTGAAATTTCCTCAACTTGAATAATATTATCTGTATACACATTATAATGACAGTTATAATAATAATAATAAGTAGTAAAAGTAAAATCCACCCTAAAACTCCCTTCATAAGTGCTGAAAAAGTGAGCATTTTACATTTCTGGTGTCACGGCTTACAAATAGCAGTAATAGTAATATTTTCATTTAAATACATATAATCACATAATCTGCTGGAAGATTTTTCATTTTGATTTGTCCAAACTCAATAAACATTGCAATACACTGCTGTGAGGAAACTGGTTTAAAAAATTGGACCCCTGAGTGCTGATAATTGTGTTTGCAGAAAACAGCGAATGTTCTGAAGTTAATTGTAGTTTATATTGTAATGGTATGTAGAATATGGTGATAAAAGGTCTAATAAAACTCAAAGATAAAATCAGAATGGATGGATGCAAAGTACACACTTTACAGAGCCAGTAATAGGACTGTACAAAGCTGCTGACAGATATTGGCTTAGTTTTACAACAACGTTAATGCCCACTATCTGGTATTTGGGGCTATAGCATATATTACTTTTTAACATAAACAAACATTTTCTATAGATCCCTTATGTTCAGGCCTTCAGTCCAAGGCCAAATACATTTTTTTTCCTATCAAAAGCTCTCACTAGCTTAAAATATGGATGTATTGACTATTTGAAAATGAAAATGTATTTGATTCATGACCGATTACATATGCAGTATTAAGGTTCACCTATTTGTTATAAACGAGTAATCTATCTAATCTGTAATGACTTTGGTGAAAGTTACAGGAACTATGGACTTTCAACAGCTTCTCAGTAACTCCGGTTTTTCCTAAAATCAGACCATGTCATTAACCTTTCTGACTTGAAAGGGGTCAAGGGTCGCCTCCCAGAATGTAAACGTTGATGCTCACATGTCGATTGAATTACCATAATAGCTCAGTTTGCTTGTAAGGACCAGGGCTATTGATATGCTGTTGATTGACAGTGAGATAGACCAATCCATCCCAGTCCACACACAACACAAATTTACACATTTTTACATTTCTCCTTATGTATGGATTCAGCAAACGCGACACGTGCTGTTAATTATCGAGCTTTAGAGGTTACGGTAGGTGTTTTTAAACCGGTTGTTTTGATGCTTTGCTAGTTTAATTGCCTCCTGGCTCCAACTTCGTGCTTAAAACACACTATGAGAGGAGTATCATCTCATCTAACCTTTTGCAAGAAACCAAATTTCACAAAGCATAATTCCCAAAATGTTGAACTATTCCTTGAATTGTGAGGCGGCACAACAACCAAAAAGTGTCTATGGAGCAGGATTTTAGAGTTCATTTGGATCTCAGTAAAACTAAAACCTCTCTCATCCACAGTGGCTGGAGTACTTAAAGCCTGTGTGACAATGAGCAGGGTAAACCCCTCTGCAACCTGGTGAATTAGTCATGGCTCACAGCCATTAGGCCTAATGTAGAATGCCTGTGTGTAATTACCTCTCTACACCGTAAACTTGTTTACAGCACCAAGATGAGCAGCAAATTGAGCACCCTGGGCCAGAGGGGACGGCGAAGGAAGGGGAGGAGGAGGAGGAGGCCTACTCTGCATCACTGGTACCACATGACACACACTCCCTGTCTTTCTACGCACACATACACACTCACAGGCAGACAGACAGAAAAACACACACACAATCACCGATATTGCCCAAGGCAGCAAAGAACTAGGACAAAATCAAGTCAAAATAAAAATAAAACTGCCTGTGTGATTTGAGCAGACAGTTGATGTTGTTTACAGCAGCAGCAATGCCTCAGTATGATTCACCCTCAGTACCTCTGCATCATTTCTAAGAAAACGCATAGATTTACAAAGCTGATGGTGAAAGTGGTGTTTTACTAAAAGGTAGAAACACACACACACACACACACAACCCCAGTTTATGTTCATGCAGCTCTGTGACCCAATTCCAAGCATTCGGTGTGGCAGAAACGAGAGAGGGAGGGGCAACGAGCTGAGGAGGCACACGCAGTAACCATGTGTCAACAGTCGTCGTATTTCATTACATATTTAAGAGCAGTGATAGGTGGGTGGGCGAGATGGAAAGATAGAGAGAGATAAGAAAGAAAGAGAGATTCTGCGAGGGTGAGAAAGGGAGAAAGATGATGTCCTGCTGTTTTCTCTGCTCTTGATCATTAATACATCACACTGCTCTGGAGTGTGTGTGTGTGTGTGATTTTGTACACAAGCGCAGATATTCTTGACTGAGACAAAGCTTCAGTGAGATGTCACTTTAGGAAGACGCCTCCATTCATGTATCTTACTACTGTGTGTGTGTGTGTGTGTGTGTGTGTGTGTGTGTGTGTGTGTGTGTGAGAGAGAGAGAGATAAAGAGAGTGTGTGGGAGAGCGCAGGGATTTGGCGTCGAGTTATGCTCTACTCACAGTGCAGTTTGGATCTCACTGTATGCATGTTACCTAATTAGCCATAAATCATTGTGTTTCAGTAATCAGCAGTCTCTCTTAAAGTTTTAAAGGGTCTGTTCACCCAAATTACAAAAAAAAAGATTTTCTAACTAGAGCTGAAATGATAAGTCAATTAATTGATTCATCTATCGAGTTATTTTTCAACCAGTCCCTGGTTCCAGTTGCTTTTCTTTGTCTTATGTGATAGTAAATTATTTTGGTCAGAAATAAAGAAGTTATTTGAAGACATCAACTTGGGCTTAAGCAAATTGTAACAGGCATTCCATTTTCTGACATTTAATAGAGCTAACCCTTCATTCATTCATTCATAAAATAATAGTTATTTGTCACTTATCTCTTGCGGTATCTACTGTAGATTGCTTCGGTTTTATTTGCGATTTTCACATCTGAGGTTTCTGCTATTTTGATTAAAACTACTTTCTGTTGATAGTCCTCATAAAAACTGCTGAATGTATGTTCTGAGGCTCAACCAGAGATGCAGTAACATCTCCTTTGCAATGAGTTGGAGGCAGAAATATCAAACATGTTTATTTCAAAACCTGGGAAAATAAAGCCAAAACTGTCAGTATGACTCGATCAAAAAGGCTAAGTAAAAAAGTTTATTTATAAATCAGTTTGTTATTTGGATGAACAAACCCTTTAAATGGCATCATAGCATTTGAGCAAGTGAAACAAAAAATGTTTGTATTTGGATAATAATCTCATCACCAGGTTATACCCGGTTAGTAGCTGCTGTTCTTGAGCTTTCCAGAATATAATATGATCTTCAATTAACTGATGATCAATTCACAACCAAATAACTAGACTTGATTGGGTTCCTTCGCTGAAATCCTTCCAAACAAACAAGTTAAATAGACGTCTTCCCAACAAAGCTTCCAATCATCAGGTTGATCTCATTTGAATTCGAGGAGTTGGTGTTGTTAGCCAATCAGGGTCAAGTATCATGATGCTTTGCGTTGTGGAGACCTCAAATTAATTCAAGTGTTTACCTGCATCTATTTAAAAAAATCACAGATTTGTGAGTAAAGGCAGTCTGATCCTGGGAAAGTGATAAACGTGTGCCTTTAAATGCACTCTGTCAGAATAAATGATTTGAACAAAGTGTGATATTGATCCTGCATTAAATAAGGGGAAATTCATTAACCACCTAATACATTTACTCTGCTAAGCACATCAACAGCTGCCCCACTGAAAACATTATCAAAACCATACATTACATTACACAACAAACATGCTGAGTATTTTAAATATATTTAGCTCAATCAGTCTGTGGCCATTTTCCCGTCTGTAGTCTAAATAGATGGACGGGCTACAGGCAGACACTGACTGCGCCAGCGTCCCGCTGTGTTCAGCCCTGTATGATCAGCGAACATCAGCATCACCTCACATCGCCGCACGCCACGGCCCGGGACCGGCGGGGGATTTATCGGGAGGAGATTTACTGGCTGGTGGGGTGAGGGAGGGGATCTATAGGAGGAACGGGAGGAGTAATCCGTCAGGAAGACAGGGATTACAGCAGGTGTGCCTAACAATGCTAATGTTAGAGAGAGAGAGAGAGAGAGAGAGAGAGAGAGAAAAGGAAGAATTGTTTGTGTTTTTTAAGATTCATGTATACCTGAGTGTCTTTGTAATTCTTTGTGTGTGTGTGTGTGTGTGTGTGTGTGTGTGTGTGTGTGTGTGTGTCATATGACTCTGGGCTGGAGAGCAAGTGGGGACACAGCTCCCACCGTAATGACCCTTTAGAGAATGAGGGTCTCTGTGAGGCCGGGTGGACACATCCTCACACAAAGTGTGTGCGTGTGTGTGTGTGTGGGGAGAAGTGGGAGTGATGGATTGTGGGAAGATGGAAGGAGCTGACGCGGAGGAGCGATGACTTGCGGGGGGGGAAAGAGAGTGGCTGGTATGGGGATCAAATCGGAGCAGGAGTGGGGAGGAAAGGCCATCAATCACTCCGGCACTTCTGACGCCGTCCCTGTGGGCCGTCGGAGGACCCTCCCATGTTAATTAAAGCTACAGGGGCCTTGACATCAGCAAATAAGCCGCGGTTCAACTGGGACGCTGTGACTGGGACAACCCAGACGTGCACATACAAACTCACTTCATTGACATAAATGGAGGTGATTGCTGGAGTGTGTTCAGCATTCAAATATTAATGATAGTGGAGGCTTGCGTGCCTCCTCTCTTCTCCTCACTTCTCTACTCTTCTCTTCTTTTCTACATGCCACACTTGTCCACAGAAGGTCAGCAATGGAGGGGAAATAAGTGAGAGCTGAAGGGAATAAGCAAGCAGAGCCCCACTGATGAATATGAATGATTGTGTGTTTGCATTAGTGTGTTATGTGTTTGTGCGTGTGTGTGTGCTGATGTGACATTAGTGAAGACAGGTAACACTGGTTCACTTTAATAGCAGGGAGCACGCACAGACATTAGGGCTTTACAAAGACACTATTAAAGGCGTACATCACAGTGTCACACGTCTTCAGCCTTAAAACAATGTCTCAATCCTAATAAGCGTCACACGCCAAGGACAAGAAAACAAGCAGGAACTGGCCCCCTGATGTTGTAAATCATTTCACTCTGGCTTTTTGTCCTCCTTCGCTTAGTGTTTTCCTGCTCATCCCTCATCCCCCTCTGCTTGTTATAGTAGTGACTCAAGGAGAGAGAGAGAGAGAGAGAGAGAGAGAGAGAGAGGGAAATGCCACATATGCATAGAATGAAGGCATTTATCATGTAACCTGCACACACACAAACTCACTAACACACACACACACGCCTTTGTTTCAAGTGTGTATTTATCCTCACTTTAACAAAAGATGTCAAAAATAGTAATATCTTGGCTCAGCAGAATACACACACACCCACACCCACACACACATAAATCCAGTGCAGTATCAAACAGCACCAAACAGTCGTGACACACACTTCTAAATCAAAATCCCTGCAGCCCATCCAGACTCTTTAATCCTGTCGTTCTCAATCCCCCCTTTGCTTACTTACATCTTACATCTCTCTTTCTTTCTTTCAATCTTATGCTTTTCTTATCCGGCTCCCTGAACCTCTTTGCTCATTGTCGGAGTGACTCGGGCTGCAAACCTGCTGCTGCCAGCCTACATCCCCACACCTGACAGCTAGCCGGAGAGTGCGAGAGATACTTTATCTCTCGCACTCAGACAGTACAGTACAAGTCAAACACACAGCAGGAGGCTGAGAAGCAAATGAGTGAAGAAATAAAACAAAGTAGGGCTGGGAGCTGTGCGTTGTGTCCTCTACAAATACAGAGCGGTTAGAAATCAACAGAGGAGAGGAGAGAGACCGGGGGGGTAATGTTGAGATAGAGAGAGAAAGGCAGTAATGGATGACTGCAAGTAGAGAGATGGATGGATGGATGGATGGATGAGGAGAGCTAGAGGAGTGAATGAATAAGAGATAGGGGTACTCACACAGGCAGACATGCTCGCCCCGTTACAGATGACTACTTCCCTGCCTCGTTAGCTCCTCCACCACGGTGACATTGCTACAGACCCTTTGCAGCGGTACCCGGGGGTAAATCTCTTCCCGTCTGCCTCCTCTCTTTTCCTTCTTCTTCTTTTTTTTAATCCTCAGGGGCTTCTTTTCCCCCTTCTCCTCTCCCTCTTTCCTTCCCCTCCCCCCCCCTGCGTCTTCCTCCTCCTTCTCCTTTTTCCTCTGCTACACCTTTTCTCTCCCTGTCTTCCTCCTACGGTCGGCTTCCTCTGCTTCGCTCGCCCGGTCCGAAGAGTCTCCTGCAAAGTCCTGCCGTGTCCTGCTCAGTGCGAGCAGGGAAGCATGCGCTGCCTCTCCCTCCCTCCCTCACTGGCTCTCCATCGCTCCGTTTATACCTGACTCTCTCTCACAAGCACCGCCACTCTTTTCTTTTTCTTGCACTCTCCCTGTTTGTCTTGAGTATCTTCTCCTCCTCCTCAGTTGCTGCTATCTTTGTCACTCCCTCTCTTGTCTTACTGAGGCAAAAAAAAAAAAAAGGGACAGCTTACACCCGGCTAAAGTGCAACGATGGGACAAACAAAGAGAGTCAGAAAGAAGAAGAGGCAAAGCTGTGCAGCCAGTGGCACAAGAGGGAGGCAGAAAGAGCGCTGGAGACAAAGAGTAGAAATAGCGCAAGAGCGTTACAGACAGAAAGAGGGGATGCAGAAGTGGGGAGAAAAAAAAACAGACACACCCACTCATTCACCATCTCACACACACATGCAAACAGAGTGCTCCAGATATAGAAATATGACTTCATCAATTCAAGTCCATGTGCAGACACACACACAGACACATACGTGCACATGCGTGTGCACATAGTCGGACTCGCTGAGTGCTCCAGATATAGCTTCATGACTTCATCCAGAAACTAAATCCCCCCCCACCAGCTCCCTCGTCCCGCCCCGCTTAAGAGACAGGGGGGCTCATTCATATTGAATCAAACTGAGGGAGAGGGAGAGAGAGAGAGAGAGAGAGAGAGAGAGAGAGAGAGAGAGAGAGAGAGAGAGAGAGAGAGAGAGAGAGAGAGAGAGAGAAAATTAACGATAACAAACATATATGATATAAAAT
>JAVQJL010028660.1:0-10284 GCA_036024295.1 Nannoperca obscura
TGTAAGAGATGAATCACAAGTGCTGTGAGTAAGAACATCGCTGCCAATGGCAGAATCCAAAAGAGCATCACATCTAACAACAGAGGATCTTTGTACATTATCACATACAAGACATTCAAACTGAAATACAGCTCCATTATAATATCGTACAATATGCTGTACTTTTGTTGCTACCCTGCTTCCTACAGTGGGTCTTGGTTGAGGTGCAGTCTGTGAACTCATGACTTCTCGTCTGTATCACTCAGTGTTTGCAGGCGCTGCAGAAACTCACCTACAACACTCGCATCTTCCAGTCAACAAACTACATCCACGAGCTCGTCTCTTTCCTCATGACCAATATGTAAGAAACGGCGTCTCCCAGACGAATATGATGACGCTGTCTTTTTGTCAGTTAATTAACCGCATCACCCCGTGTCTCGCCCCGCAGCCAGTCCCACAACGACGACGTCATCATGCCGTGCCTCGGCCTCATGGCCAACCTGTGCCGAGACAACCACTCGGTGCAGAGCCACATCAAGTCTCTGGTGAGTCTGCTGAGTGCAGCAGGTGCACAGGATTCAGATCATCTACAGAGTAAGAGTGAAAAAGCTGCGTTCTTTCTCTGTGAATGACAAATAAATACAAATATAACGTGTAAATGTAGAGATAAAACAGAACCAAGCACATATTTGTTTGTCTGTGTTCTCACGTCCTGTAACAAAAAGACATTCAGAAAGTTCTTGTCACAACATGGTATCAACTGTCTGTCGTTTGAGTTTAAATGATTAGTTTATAAAACTCAGACGCAGCCGTGAACATCACAAAACATCTGAACACGTCCAGGAAGCTTTCGTCTATCCAGTCTTTAGTAGCTGCAGTTTGAGTTTCACTGTTTCTTACATACAGACCAGATCGTGCTGGTTTCAAGTAGTCCACCTTGTTTCTTGTGTGTAATGTGTGTGTGTGTGTGTCTTGTAGGACAACGTGAAGCCGTTCTATCGTACTCTGATCAACTTCCTGGCTCACAACAGTCTGACTGTGGTGGTGTTCACGCTGTCCATCCTGGCCAGCCTCACTCTGAACGAGAAGGTTGGAGAGAAGGTGGGTTAAACACTTCATAGTGTTAATGTTGCACGGCTCTTTACACGGATGTTTGAGTCCACAGTATCACAGCCGCGGCGTGCAACATGAAATGACTCACTGTACTGAGTACTTACAGTTTTACCTTCAAGGAAAATTGTTTGGTTTCTAGATTCTGATCTCAACACCTTTTCTGTTTGTTCCTCTTCTCACTTCTGCTTTTATGTCGACTGTGAAGAGAAACTACTTTTAGATGCGTTGCTTCATACCTGACTTACTCATCTCCTCTGTTTGTATTTGTGGTTTTTCTTTCAGCTCTTTGATGCAAAGAACATCCACCAGACTTTCCAGCTTGTGTTCAACATCATCGTGAACGGCGACGGCACTCTGACAAGAAAATACTCCGTCGACCTTCTGGTTGACCTGTTGAAGAACCCCAAGATAGCAGATTACCTGACGAGGTACGTTGACGTGTCGCGCTCAGAGCTTTAACCTCAGGGTTTGTGTCCTGACCCTGAATTTAAAGTCACAAACCATTTCTCCCATTTCAAGGTATCAGCACTTCTCAGCATGCGTGTCTCAGGTTTTAGGACTGCTGCAGTCCAAAGACCCGGACTCTGCAGCAAAGGTGAGACGAGAGCAACCAGGCAGCACGTTCGCTGCCCGTCAGCATCACAGCTGCCTCATATGTGCGTTGTCTGCAGGTGCTGGAGCTTCTCCTGGCCATGTGCAGGGTCTCGGGGTTGTGCTCGCTGCTGTGCGAGGTGGTTTTCAGACCAGCGGGGCCCAAACTCAGAGCTGCAGGCCGCAGGCCGGCCGCAGGACTGGACGGTGGACGCAAAGCTGAGTGTGGCCTTGCCCTGGTGCAGTGGCTGAGCTCGCCTGTGGAGGGCGCCGAGTCCTGCTCGCTCCAGGCCCTGCAGCTGTTGAAAGAGCTGCTGGAGGTACGGCAGCCCTACTGGGACACACACCTCTCAAAGGTTTCAGTCACAATCACAAAAAGACTGTATGTTGCTCCAGGTGCATCTGAGAGTCCTGCGAAGTCAGTTTCACATTGATTCAGTGCTAGTTAGCTGTAGGATAGAGTCTCAGCCTGAGACTTGTCTTTTCTACTGTTCTACCTACATGAACTGAAAGGAGCAGCTGTCATATTTAGTAATATATATATACATATATATATATATATATATATATATATAAATATGTGTATATAAGATAAGATAAGATAACCTTTTTTGATCCCGCGGGGGGGAAATTTGCACGTTATGTGTGTGTCTGTATATATATATATACACATACATATATACCACGTGATTACATATTAAGTATCTTCCTGGTTTGTTGTTTCAGTACCTTGTGATCAGTGTTTCCTG
Organism: Nannoperca obscura; assembly: GCA_036024295.1. NCBI lineage: Eukaryota > Metazoa > Chordata > Actinopteri > Centrarchiformes > Percichthyidae > Nannoperca > Nannoperca obscura. The sequence continues at coordinate 2,433 of JAVQJL010028660.1, forward strand.
AAGACAAGCAGACGCACAAACACGTATAAAAACTCTCAACACTCGGCAGAATTCTGAACATAATCAGTCAATATTGGATCAGACAGGAAGTAAACAAGCTTCTGAAGTCGTTCAACACTGAAGTCTCTGCCTTTCTCCTCCTCTCTTCTGGTCTCATGTCTAATCCTCTAATCTGCAGCTGCAGTCCACGTCTGACTGTTTCTGACTTCACTGTCGTTCTAACAGGTTCAGCTAAAGTCTTGTTCCTTTTGTTTTTCATGTCCTCCTCCTCCTCCTCCTCCTCCTCCTCCTCCTCCTCCTCCAGGAGGTGCTGGGAGGAGAGTGTGTGTCTGAATGTGTGCTGAGCTTCGTGGAAATGTTGCTTCCTGTCCTGTTGGGGCTGCTGAAGGACCTGGATCCTGCACAAGGAGACACTCACCTCAGGAAACACTGCCTCCGCATCACACACGTCACCAGTCTGCTGCTCAATATCCTTCTTTATCAACACCTGATCAATACCTGATCACACCTGAGCGTGCACACGCCTGCTGTTTGTGTGTATTGTGTTCTTTCTGTTAGTTTTGAAGCCTTAACTCCGTCACTCCTGTGTGCGGAGGACTCCGCCAGGTGCTTGGTGTCCCACCAGGTGAGCGCTCAGCTCTGCCTCTCGCAGGTTGAATCCCTCCTCTCCTGTTGTCACGGCAACAGCCCCCTCACCTGCCTCCCTCCCGGCTCTGACAACGACCTCAGGTGAGTGGATGAAGCAACAGTCAGTGGGCTGTTTGTCGAGGATGCTACTGACCGCGTGATGATCAATAAAACACATATTTATATCATCATGTTGGTTTGATTGTGACGACAGAGCATTAAAGTCACATGTCCTCGGGTTTAGTGATCAATAACACATGATTATTGATATCAGATAGGATTTTTATATTAATATCTTGATGTTTACAATGAGATTTAAATATGTTTAATAATGTTTTTTACTAAAAAGGGTTATTTGTTGTTTGAGGCTCGTGCTGAAAGTATTTGTTGGTTATCAATAAGTCTATTGACGGAAAAAACTAATTGGCAACTATTTTGTCATTTTCAGGCACAAATTCTTAACGTTTTCTGTTTCCAGCTCGTTTAAAATAAAAAAATTGTAAATAAAATATTTTTGTGTTTTGGACAAAACGTCGTATTTAAGACTCCAAAGTGAACGTGATCAGTTAATCAATATAAATCAGACTGTACGGGTTCATGTTGTTATTGAACAGTCTCTTTGTAGAGAAAGTGCAGTAATGTCTAAATCCGTAGGTTCTCCGAGCTGCACTCAACTCATAATGAGCTTTTCAAACAAATTAAACTCTTTAAATCAGCCGACGCCGCCGTTAAAACGCTGCTCGTTGGGCTTCAGTGTTTAATAAAGTGGAGAAGTTCATCGTCGGTGCTGCAGCCTCGGCACTGACACACTTCCTGTTGCAGCCAGGTGTGTGCAGAAGCTCTGCTGACGACTCTGGAGCTGATGAGTAAACTGCGGCAGCAGGTGAAGGACATGGAGACCAGCTTCTACCGGATGCTGCAGGTACGCGCTCGCCTCGCCTCGCCCGCCCGCTGTGCTTCCTGCCGGCTGGTTTCCTGTGTGACCTGTTCTTCTTCTTCCTCTGTGGTGTTCACGTTGCAGGACCAGAGGATCGTGACTCCGCTCTCTCTGGCCCTGACGTCCCACCACAGAGAGCGAGTGCAGACTGGACTGTGTCTGTTGTTTGAGGCCACGCCGCTCCCCGACTTCCCCTCGCTGGTGTGAGTCACTCGCTGGAAACAACACCATTACACCGTTGAACCACGTTACAGCACGTCAGCATCTGGACACATAATAACATCCATGTAGATTAGGATTCAACTCCAAAGTCCCTCTGCTAGAAAACTGCTTCAAGAAGCAGATACAGACAATTCTGGCTCTTATTTTCACAGTTTTGGTTACGATTTTATCAAGAAATTGAGCTTTTCAACGTAATTTAAGATTTGTGGACTCCACCTGAAGCCGAATTTAAGTCTTAAAATGTATTTATTGTAAATCCAAATGATTTGAAAGTGAAAAAATAGTAGTATTAGAAGAATTTAACTTTAAAAGAAGTTATTTTGATAATTGTAAATCTGTAAATCAAAAAAATAGAGCGTCCAGCTGAAGGTGTCGTAAAGACTAAGTAGTTCCCCCAGTTTCAGCCCATTAATCTTAATAAAAACCTGTGTTTCTGAAGTCTGGGAGAAAGTATCGCCGCCAACAACGCCTATCGCCAGAGGGAGGCGGAGCTGTCCGTCAAACGCATCGCAGTGCAGGAAGTCCCGCTGTCCAGGAGCAACAGCAGCGTACTGGACTCCTCCAGCACGGCCAGCAGGAGCGTCCACAGTCTGGTGGAGAAGATACAGAACGGCTTGGAGGTAGTGTGTGTGTGTGTGTGTGTGTGTACTTCTCGCTCCAGTGTTGCACCTACTGGCAACATTTTGTATAAAAGCATCATTTAAATGCTTAAAAACATTTAAAAAAGGGGTAATTTATTTAAAGAGCTTCATAATAAGTTGTGCTTTGTTCACTCTGTGCTCAGCTTTTATTTTGAAAGGTGCAGTGGAGCAGACTCTGTTTGTCTTGACTCTTGTAGATTTTCTGTGATGTGAATGTGTTCAGGGCTGCAGGAAAACATGAAATCACACCAATAAGCCAACACTAAAAGCTCAAAGCAGGCTGGGAACATCTGGTCCAGCTGCAGAACATTTCACTTGTCAAGCAAAGCAGACTCGCGTAACAAACGCTGTAATTTATATGTAACAAAGTGTTGAAACGAGCAGGTTTTTCACTGCTTCTCGTGTCTTCAGCTGCAGGAGCAGGCGAAGGACTCGCACGTGTCTCAGATCATCGACGTTTATGAACAGAAGCTCTCGGCGTTTGCGGTGAGTAGAAAGAGGAGAAGTTACTCTTGATGAAACCTGCTGGATGTTCCCTTAGCAACCAGCTGCTGGGACACACATCATCTTATTGTTATTACAGGAGTGTTATAAACACAAATAACTTCCTGCCTTTGTGAAGCTTCTCACCAACTTATTAGAAGTTAGTGAGAAATATTTCCTCTGATGTTGTATTTAATCTTTTTCTATATGAAGAAGAAATGACTTGAAAGATAACGCCAGCACAAAACTGCTGCCTCAAAGATGACCAACGTTCAAACACAATAAAACCTGCACATTACAGGATTCACAAAGATCAGATGTGTTGCAGAGTGATAGCTGCAACACTTGTTATGAAAGCTTGTACTGTGTTTGTGTTGTTAACGGTGGCATCTGCCGGTGTCGCCCCGTCAGTCCAAGGAGAGTCGCCTGCAGGACCTGCTGGAGGCCAAAGCTCTGGCTCTGTCTCAGGCCGACCGGCTCATCGCTCAGTATCGCTTCCAGCGAGCTCAAGCTGAGGCCGAGGTAACGCTCGCACACGTCTGCAGCAGGAAGTCTTCTGTCGCTCTGCTGAAACACGGAGGTCCTGGCGTCTCAGGATCATGCAACATGCAGCGACAGAGCTGAAGCAGTGATGTGTTATTTCAGTCACTTATAAAGCAAAGATGTCAAACATGTACAGTTAACCTGCCTGTTAGAGGTGAGAATGTGTTTTAAACTGGACATCTTTAATGATTAGTAGATAAAATGACTTATATGTGATTTGTGGCGTTGAAGGTAACAGATTCCTTGAGTTCAGTGAGTGAAATGAGAGGAAGTCTCAGGTTTAAACGTGTTGTTAGTGGCCTGAATGCTCTCAGTGATCATTATTAATACTGATTGTGTTTAAAATGTCGTGTCGAGTCTCTCCGTCTGCAGCCTGACGCGTGTTGTCTCCGTCTGCAGGCCTGTAAGCTGGGCGGCCTGCTGAAGGAGGCGGAGCGGCGCCGCGAGGACCTGCAGGGCGAGCTGAGCAGCCAGGTGCTGGAGGTGGAGCGCTCCAGGGCCGACATGGAGGAGCTGCTCCAGCACAACGCCCGGCTGCAGCAGGACTCGGAGGAGCACCAGGCCCTCAAAGGAGCCTACAACGCCCTGCTCAACAGGTCAGAACTGGGACACAAATGTTAATAAATTCATACTGTTAATAAATAACTGTACGTCTTCTTGTCCCTACTGGGCTGATGGTCCTGAAACAGGAAGTAAATCACTTTCTATGTGACACCAAAACAATGTTAAACGCTGCAGACATCCTGAAGTCTGTACATGTTCCTTTCCTGCAGGGGTTCATGGGTATTTAAGAAGCTCTGGGTTAAAGTCTGGGACTGTGTTTAAAGACAAATGGACTCTTCTGGTTCTCAGGAAGCCTCGATGTGCAGGATTTAAACACGTCTGACTGCACCAGGTCTCACCTGCAGTGTCCGACTCACCCTTTCTGTTGAGCTCCGACCAGCTGACCTCAGGTTTTCGGGGATGTTCGGTCGCTTGTTGTCGTGTGTTGTCGGTGTGTAACGGGTGCATCTTGTGTGCAGGTTCAACGAGAGCGAGCGGCTGCTGAAGGAGCTGCAGGCGTCTCAGGTGGCGCTCAGCAGACAGAACGACGCTCTGAGGAAGAACCACGAGGCGCTGCAGCTGCAGCACGAGAAGTACTGTGCTGTTCCTCTCTGCAGCTCTCATTTGCACCTTAATACAGATTCATTTCCTCACAGGTTTACGTCTCTGTCTCAGGGTGGCGTCGGTGTTGGGCGAGCGAGAGGAGGAGGTCTCATCCCTCCGTTCAGACCTGCATCAGAGGGACGGCGACGTCGCAGGTTAGTCTTCTCACTCAGCTGCTGGGCTTCGTTCAGGGTCTGTTTTTACCTCCTGGCTTCAAGCTAACGTGTGTTTTAAAGCTCCTTTTTAAATGTAACTTAACATTTCTCACGTTGGCACCATCTGGCACAGAGTTCAAAGATTTCCAGTGGGTTTAAAATGAAAATATTGCTCTTTTTCAGTAGATTTCTCATCATTTGAATTATATAATGAGGATTATTCAGACTTTCTGCTGTTTTTCTTTTATAGTCACTAGTTTATTTCAGACTACAGAACAAATGTCACATGATACCACTGTTAAACTGGGGGTGGAAGATGGATATAGATAGACAGATGGATATATACTGTGACCTAACTGGTCATCGTCATCCTTCCTGCAGCTCCACACACACAACAGCAGTATTTTACATGTCCACACTTTGCTGGTGTGCGAGGAGGCAAAGCTCAGCTTGATGACAGCTTTTGTGGTTGTGGAGACGTCCGGCAACGTCATATTAAAGATGTCTCTGATGATCACAAATGCTTCCATTAAGGCTCTGTTTCCCGGCAGGTCTGCGCGGTGACCTGCAGGCCGAGCTGCAGAGGGGGAAGGAGAAGGACCGGGAGAGGAGCGAGCTGGAGGACACGCTGGACGTCTTGAGGAAGGAACTTAACAAGACGGAGCAGGCCAGGAAGGACGCCAGCATCAAGGTGACCAGTTGTTTCATGCCATCACACCATCAAACGGCTGCTGTTGTCTGAGGAACAGCAGGAAACACTCGTGGAAGTGAAAGGAATTGAGATTTGGCTTCAAAACTCACTTTTCAATCCGTAAAATCAAATGAAAACAGGTCAAACCGGCAAATAAGAGCACGTTAAAACACCACGAGAGACAAAAGATGCAGCATGTTTTCAGCAGAAACCAACACAACAAGAGAGTTGATCAGAATCAGAAATCCTTTATCCGTCTCGCAGTGGAGACGTTTACATTGTTGCAGCAAAAGTGCAATAAGGAACAAGTAACATGGTAAACCAAGCACCCGTGATGACATGACGTGCAGTCACACTTCTAAAAATAATAAGTACTGAATACATTTAGTGCAAGGGAAGTAGCAGCCCGTAGTAACTGTGGATATATCTATGCATTGCACGTTGTTGACAGTAGAGCACTTTGTGGTGGCAGCAGCTGTGTGGCGGTGGTACAGTCTGACCGCTGCAGGGAGGAAGGACCTGCGGTGTCTCTCCGGGAGACCAACCTCCTCCGCAGTGGTCTGGGTTGTACCAAGTGTTTTCCAGACACGTCGCATGTTGTCGTGTCAGTGACGGCAGCTTTGTTCAAACAGCACGTGCGATTGAATGAGTGACGATGTCAGACACGTTGGTTTGTTCCAGGCGTCGTCTCTGGAGCTGCAGAAGAGTCAGCTGGAGGCCAAGCTGAAGCTGAAGGAGGACGAGCTGAACAAGCACTCGGCGATGATCTCCATGATCCACAGCCTCAGCAGCGGCAAGATGAAGAGCGACGTCAACCTGTCGCTCTGAGGAGGCGCCTTCATGGCCTTTTAATCAAACACACTTTATGAAATATGAACTAAACTAAACATGTATTTTTAAAGACGTCTTTGTGTGTGTGTCTGTGTCGTTTGGGAAATAAATGATGGATCTTACTGTGTCTGCGCGTGTGTGTGTGTGTGTGTGTGTGTGTGTGATTAACGACCTTTAAAACAGATGTGGTGTTTTCATGTGCAAGCGTGACATCACAACTGGTCTGCAGCCAATCAGACGGAGGGCAGTATTTATTAGCAGAATTCACAGATTCTGGATTTTAACGAGTTAATTAACAAATTCGTATCCGAAGCAGTTTAATTGATTGTTTCTTGGAGGAGCGGCTCTTTTTTTACCCCCAGGTGAGTGTTTGGATTCTTTCATTGTTCGTGAGGAAGTCACTCTGTCCTGCAGCTGCCGCCTGTCACTCTCACTCTCTCACTCTCTCACTCTGTGTCTCTGGCAGAAGGTCACCAGCCCCCCCCCCCCCCTCCAGCAGTCAGCCATGAAGCTCCAGCCTGCAGCACTGGGCGCCGTGTTCCTGCTCGCTCTGCTCTCGCCTGGTGAGTCATTTCATGAAGAGAATTTCTTTTATATGTAAAGCTGCAAAGATGTTGTAAAAAAATCTTATTTATTTTAGTTTATGATCAAATAAACACGAGTTTCTGCTCTGAGGAGCCGTCTGCAGCTCTTCTCTGTATAAACTGTGAGTTATTAGTGTTCAGCTGAAGGAATTACTCCATTACTCAGTTAGACAACTGATATCTAACAACTGTGATTACTGATTTGTTGTTTTAAGTCCTTTTTTTAAAGCAGAAATGCCAAAACAAATAGTTGTTTCAGCTTCTTCGGTGTAAATATGTCCAGCGTTTCTTGTTTCTCATGACACATGGACAGAACAAGCAGTCTGAACCTGTCTCCCGGGGCTCCAGGAGCCTGTTTATAACTATTTTATAACCAAACCATTGATCAAATGGTGAAAACAAACGTGAGAGTCGCTACGTCGGTGCTTTAACTGAAGGACTCACTGTGAAGAGTGGAGATCAACTAGAAAGTATCTGTGAAGAAGCTCCGTCTGTTACAAACAAACATGGCCGCGTGGGGAAGTGTCTGAAGCACGGAGCAGCTGCTGTGACGCCCTGAAACATGACCTGCAGGAAGCACACACACACACACACACACACACACACACACACCTGTTTGTTCTCCTGTGTGTGTGTTTTATTTACAGCATTTCTATGTCACACAAACATAAACAGGTGGTTTAAAGGTGGAGACTGTAACAACACATTTCTTCTGTTGCAGGACGTTGAACCAGTTCCTAGAAATAAGAGTTCCTTTAATAACTTGTGCTGTGAATACTTTCTTTAAGTACTTCAACTTTTAACGTGTGTGTGTCTGTCTCTCTCTCTGTGTGTGTGTGTGTGTGTGTCTGTCTGTCTCTCTCTCTGTGTGTGTGTGTGTGTGTGTGTCTGTCTCTCTCTGTGTGTGTGTGTGTGTGTCTGTCTGTCTCTCTCTCTGTGTGTGTGTGTGTGTGTGTGTCTGTCTCTCTCTGTGTGTGTGTGTGTGTCTGTCT
>JAVQJL010028669.1:0-18400 GCA_036024295.1 Nannoperca obscura
AAACACACCACGTTTTTCCATTTTTTGGTGCCCCCCCCCCCCCCCCCCCCCATTCGCTGTTGATGATTAACGTTGAGGTCTGATGTAGTGGAAGTGATTCACCAGTGAGACTGATGGTGTTCAGTGGTGCAGAAGCAATTAAATGACTTGATTGACAGAAAGTGAATGAAATTTAATCCAATTTAATTTAATATCCAGTTAAACATCTTTTGTCAGATGTGTAAAGCCACTTGTTGCTCCCAGATTCATTTCTCAATGAAGCATTTGGTGTGTGCTGCCCTTCACCGGCTCCCAGAGTCCAGGTGTCACTTTTAGTTTGTTTGTTTTTGTCTCGCATGCGAGAAGCTGCAACCGGTGGATTTTGGGCGTTTTTGTTTTATGAATGACGATGAATCGATGATAAGACATGTTTTATTCTGTCATCTAACCGCTTCAGCTCTACTCTTTACAATTCAAACCACTATTTGCCGTTTGTGTAGTTTTACAGAATAAATGATTCATTGATTGGTTGAACTAAAATTAGGCCTATTTTTTTGCATTCTAGATTGTTTTTGTTTTTTACTGAAAATGTCTGACCCAACAAATCAGGAATTTGCTAGAATTATACAACGTGCAAAAATCAAATACAAACTTTGAGTAAAACTCAAACAATTTGCTACGTAAACACTCTGAAACTGTACTTTTTTATACCGAGTACTGCTTTCTGTGGCCTCCTTTTGAAATTTCACCTCATTCAGTGTAAGCCAGTGAACAGCACCCTCAGGACACGCAGCATATGTTGGGTGCATGACAGTATTAAGTCCAGGTGTAAAAAAACCAAAAACATTTAAAACTTCTTTGACACAAAATAAAGTTTTAACTGTTACTCTGTCACAAGAAGTCAGTGAAGGGAGTCCCGCTGCCCTGGGAATGTGGAAAACCTGATTATAAAAGTCATTTTGGGGCCATCATGGGTTGGCAGGTCGACCTGGCCTAGAAAGCATCCCTAACATTAATCACAACACATTCATTTATTATTTCCCACAGTTGCGTTGTTCAATAAACCAGTTAAACCCGTCTAATCAAATGTACAAGTGGAAGCACGTCAAGCTACTGCTGGATATTAATCCCTTTAACGGTATGTCCCTTCTCGCTCCCCGTAGCTTGCAGCTCAGGTCGTGTGTTAGCAGGAGTTGACAGATTGAACATTGTCTTTAGGGGGAGATAGCGGGTCAGCTGTATGTGCCCATATAGAAGTGGTAGTTGTTCTAGTCCATAATCTGTAATAAACATGGTTTTGGTTGGATAGGCGCCTGTTCAGATGTTGAAGGTTTCAGTTATGTATCATAAGTTGTTGCAGCAATATTTGGGTTGATACTGTTTGTGACAACTTGTGACCGCTGGACTATTGATAGAAATGGTCAGAAATACCAGATTTACACACTAAGACATTGAGGAACACTGTAAACAGAAATTAATTGTCATAAACCTTTGACATTTCTGTAAGAATGGCATTTTTCCGTGATTAGATGGCGAGCACTTCTGTTGTCAAAGAATCCCCCCTCTTGTAAATATACCTATTACAAAAAGCGGTGGCAATGAATGTCCTTATCGATTCGTTGGGTTTGCGTCGTTACACGCTGTGTCGCGGAGCTGGCTACTTCACTTAAAAAAATAAAAACTTTTGAAAAATGACGGAGAAAAGTGTTTGACAAACATCTTCAACAGCGTGAGAGCACTTTACTTTAAATAACAGTAAAAAGTGTGTAACCTGCAAACTCTGTAAACTTGAACTTTCATGGCACGGGAGCACCACGGTCATGTTAGCATGTGGACATGCTAACATTTTAGCATTGCAATGCAAAGAGAGACCTTCACAGTCCATGTCCTGTTGTTAAAGCTATTTGATGCAGCAAAGCCTGTTAACACTTCATTTATTATTGGATATTATTATTATGTATAACAGGTTACACTTTGTTTTTGATTTACATTTTTATAATTTATTACATATAACAGCTCAGGTCCATTCCAAGTAACCTAAAAATAATGTTTTGGGGCAAATTAAACATATCTTAACATGTTGTGTAGCTTGTATTTAGTTAGGAAGAACAGTGTTTTTTGGAATAAAAACTTGGGGAAACATTTCATGTAAGTTTTTTTTTTATCCGATTAATCATAGAAATAATCGACAGATTGATCGATTATCAAAATAGTTGTTAGTTGCAGCTCTAGTCTGAACTACAAAGTCCAGCAGACCCAGGATCTCTTAAGGTTGTCGATTACACGACGCTGATTATCACCTCCGCAAATCAACCCGGGGTGTCCCAATCAAGCCGTGACCACGCTGACATAGCAGCATGTGACCAATCACAAACATGACAGGTGTGCCGGCAGCCGAGCGGCACACGTTACCTGCGAAGAACAAAGTGTCATATTAGAGAAACAACACCATCCAGACTGAAAGCCACACCGCTGCTGGCAAGAATAAACCCGAGTGTGTTTGTGTGTGTGAATGAACAGGCCGATGACATCGCTGCCCCGTCAGGTGGGATCCATTAATTGAATGTGTCTCAGGTGTATTTTCTGATCATTTCAGCCTGATTCTTTCAGCTGCAACCACGGCGGTGTCGAACAGATTGGGTGCAAAATAAAAAAAAGCATAATTCAGAGGTAAATAGTCTTACATTCACATCTTAAAAGCACAACAGGTGTCGTGCTTTAGTCGGTTCTTTTCTATTGGTGTTGTCACCGAGAGAATTGATTGGTCAGGAGGCGGTCCGTGAGGTCACACAGTCGCTCATTTTTATACAATGAGGTCAAGACAACAAAAGTCCTCACTGCAGTGACATGGGCACTGACATCATCACACGTGAATACTAATGAGCTCGTTGAATCCACAAGAGTATCAGCTTCTACACGCAGCGCCGCCTGTCGGGTCTGTCTCAGGTGCCAGTACAGTTCGGATAAATCACTTGGAGTCCAGGTCGTCGTGGCAACCAGCGTTGCACTAGTAGATAAATTCAACAACAAAGTGTGTGTGAGAGCTGACTTTGAGTCATAGCTCTAGATTTGTTTTTATTTCATTCACAGCACTGAAAACTAGTCACGTTTATATGAAAGGGCAAGTTTTGTCTCCGTGGAAGTAACTATCGGACACCACACACACACACACACAAACCCCGCAGCTGGTATTGTACCACGGTCACATAATGAAACATCCATCCTTGATTCTCCCTTTTTGTCCCCTCTGCCCCACTGTAGCTTCCTTGGTGAACTTGGAGACTTCTCCCTGAGGAGCCAAGAAGCAGACGGCTCATGACTTCTGACCAGGACACGAAAGTTGTAGCTGAACCACAGGTGCAGCAAGTACAAGAGGCAAAAGAGAGCTCTCATTTGGTGAGTTTGACCCGCAGACACGGGTTTTTCAGTTGTCCTGCTTGTTACTCTACATTTTCATGCATCTCTTCTAGATACATTTCAACCATTTCTGTAGAAATGTCAAGAATTGGAAATCTCTGACATGTTTGTCTTCTGCTAATTAAATTAAGATCTTGGATTAATATGACATTTAGTTCTGTCAATTAATCATAACTTTAAAATGACTTTAATAATCACTTAATTCATTGTTTAAGTACTTATCAATTATCTTTCTGTGAAGTGACTAAATTGTTTGAAAATTAAAATACCTGACAAATTAAGAATGTATTGCAAAAAGAGGTATTTATTTGTACAGGTTCTGGGGCAAAGTGTTGTAGCTCTTTCTCTGATTGGCTCGTGTTATCAGAGGCTCCGGTGCAAGATGGCAGCGCCCGTGTCCTTAAGTCCTTATTTCTGTACAGTGGGAGGGAGGAGAGCTACGTCGGCCATCTTTACATACACTTTATGGTTTTAAGTGTTGATTTTGTGAAATCTTTCTGTGATGACTTGTGATTTTAGTTTTGGGGTTTGCGTGTTACATCTGCAGCGTGTAGCCGGCGAGCGTACAGGCAGTGATGGTAAACAAGTGCAACGTTAGAGGAAGTTCTAGCTCTTCATCACCAGCGTGACAGCGTCCACGAGTCTAAGTTCACACATTTCTTGGTTGTTGACCAGCCACAGATTCTTTTAAGTCATAGTTTCCATCCAAACTTGATGGAGAACATCATGCAGCCCAGTTCTGACTGGAGTTGATTTCCCACGCTGATTATTTATAATAGAGAAGTGCTTTGTAAAGAAACACGAGGCAGAGAAAGAAGCAGCTCCTGTAACTAAATAACCATGACCTGTTTTCATGTCTTCTCCTGCATCACAGACAGACATGACGTGGAAACAGAGCAGTGCATCTCGGGTGCAGTAGAGCAGCAGTCCAGATTTGATTCTCATGCCTTTTTATGGGATGTGACGACACAACACAATGCACTGTCTGCTAGACTGAGGCCTCGTCAGAACAATAAGACGTCTAGACTGAGTTCAGCCTGTTGTTTGGTCTGTTTTTAGGCTCCGTCGTCATGGTCTTGGTCTTTTTGCACAAAATCTTTCAATGTCTTCATCTTGAGGCTGCAAAAGACCAAAACCCCCAAATATTCAATTTGCAATGAATTAAAACCAAACAAAAGCAGCAAAACATCAAACATTTATTAATTATTTATTAACATTAATTAATTAATAATTATTAAAACCTGTAAACAGACTAACGGATTGATCTACTAATGGTTTCCGCTCAGAAAGACACTAAACAGCAACATTGTACATGTGAAAGAGTCCTGCAGTGTTGGCGATGGTAAACTAACTGGTAACGCTGTCGGGCTTCATGGCAGCTGCCGCTTTAATAAAAGTTCACAACACAAATGTTGCTGCTGCTGCCGAGACCTGGACGTAGAATCACCTCCAAACAGAGCCTGAACGCCTTTTTTATCAATGTTTTCCTTTTGAATCCAAAGGTTACCGCCGGGGTAGGCCGTGTTTTCAGAGATGAAATTAGAGAATATTTATATTTGTCTGTCGGTGTTTGGACAGTTTTTGTTGTTTTTTGCCTCTCACCTGCTGTGAGCCTCAAAACAACTTTAGATTGAAACGACGCAAGGTTAGTGGTTAGTTGACCACGTGGACAGCGAAGCATCACATGTGATGGATTGTTTACAGTAATGGGTTGTGCAACCGGTCAGGAGCCTATCTGATGTATAGCCATCGTTTGCATTGATTTGATTACCTCATGTTCAGAGAGATTACATGCTGGTAAACAGGAAACCAGATTTGACTGCATTAAACTGACATTCACGTGTTGTCTCCACGGGGATGAGTGACAGCTCCGTTTATCTCCAAATGTAGCGTCTGCACTGGAAATGAGTAGATTAAGATTCAACATCTGTCTGCGAGCTGCTCGACAACTGACACAAGAATGCAAAAGCACATTACCAGGAGCAGTTTAAGCCTTCGCCTCCCAACTGATGCGTTTAACATAAAACAAAAGCTTCATAAATGTGCTTTGAAATCAAATAAAAACACAAAAAACAATGTTTATAATCTATAACAATAAAGTAGCCCTGATGATTTGTAAACCCATCATTGCAGTGTGAACAGGAAATGCTAGTAGCTAATGCTAGTAGCTAATGCAGTTTGACGGCTTGGCTCAGATTCACTAAAAAGTCTATATGCTAAAAAAGCCACTCATAGCTAGTCCGCATCCAGCTCTCAGATTCCACGGCAACATTATACTTCCTGTTTGCATCTCTCAAAGCATGATGGGAACTGTAGTGCCACAACTGAAAACATACTTATCACAGAATCCATGAAAAACACAAATCTTTTTCCTAGATTCTTCCTGTTTATTGAAAACCTTTCTGACATGCAGGCAATAAAAAAACATAGTTTCATATTGGAGTCCTGTTTCGGACCACTGACACACCAGATAATGTCATCTGAGTGTCCAGAAGTCAAAACAAAGCAAAAACACGCTCTGGTTCAGCACGTACAGCAGTAATCCCCTTAGCATGAAGCTCCGGGTTGTTTGTTTTCCTCGCTCCCCCCCCCGTGTCGGTAATCCTGCATGCTCCTCACTTCATGTGCATGGCTTGTGATTCTGCCAGGCTGCTACACGACCCTGCAGGTTTGACTGACGGTAGCACATGTGAGACTTTTGCAAAGACTCGCCTGGGCTAAATGCGTTCACCACGGTGTGAGTTATTACTCCAGCCTCCTGCCAATTACTGGTCAGTAAACCTTCCTCCTCTGCCGGACACTTAACCCGCCGTCGATTCGATTTCTGTGGGGTTTTCCTAAGAAAAGACGCCGCTGGTTAGACTGGAGGTGGCTGGTGAGGTGTAGGAGCTGAGTTAGCTAGATTAAAAACACAAGTTTGTTATTCCTCGCCCAGTCACAAGGCTCTTGTGTGGATTGAAAATCTGGTTTACTGCAGTATTGAACACCAGCGCTGTGGCTTGAGGAGGAAAGTGTTCAAGTTCCAGGTCACTCGCCGTTACTTTAACGTAACACTCTCATGCAGTGATTGTAGTTCAGTGTTGTGACACATGGCTGCTGCTGAACCTGTGTCTGTCACAAAGCAAGCGCAGGGACGTGTCTTCACGCTGCCCTGATGGGCTTCAATCAACCTCTTCAAATAGGAAAGAGCGTGGGACTATGGAAATGGGTAAGGAGTGAGCGGATGGCCTTCAGGCGAAGAGAAAGTTATTCTTTTCCAGAGCGCTCCAAAATAAGGAAATGGAAAGAACCCGCTGTCTTTCTTTTTTCCATTGTCATTCACACACGTTCGAGATTGGAAAGAAGATTGGGAGCGAAAAGGAAGTCCAGTGGGCTCGAAGCTTCAGGCTGTAGGTCTCATTACCAGCCAGGGTTAGTGGTGGGAACAGCGTCGACTACACACAGATCAGGGTGTCGGAGTTCCTCAGCAAATTATAGAAACACTTTTTTCAGGTTTTTAAGTCATAAAAGGCACAAGACGTCTGCACAGAAGTTCTAGTTGAGTCCAAGTTATCTTTAACAGGATTTAGATTTAGACTTATTTCTGCACGACTGTAGATCATAATTCAATTTGCACATTTATTAATTATGGAGTATTTAACTAAGAGCACATAGTGATCCATAAACTTGGAATAGGATGAGAAAACGTTTTATATAGAAATGTAGTTTAGCTGGTGTCATGTTCTACCAAACCCCGTGAGTTTTCCTTATTCACACAGAGACACACGGATGCACCATATGTCTTTCACATACGTGTTCGAAACAGACCACAAATCGACCTATTTCTAGTGTATTCCTGCGCGTTACATCGGTTCTGGACCAAAGCTGGAAAGAAAGAAGGACCAGATCAGATCCTTCTCTCCTTTCATTTGGGAATGTTAAGCCACAGTTCTGTTAAAGAGCTTTTGCAGGTTTAAAAAAATGCTTTTGTTTGTGTGTAAATGTTTCATTTTATTTATTTAACCAAGAAAACCTCATTGAGATTAAGAATCTGGCCGAGACAGCAGCAAACCAAGTAACAAGTCAATGAAACCACAATCTAAATTACAAATACAAGTTATTAATCAAAACATTTACAACCTCTCATCGTTTAATGCCCTCAACTTACTTTTAAAAAGGTTCCCTCAGACACAGTTTATCCTGCAGCAAATCTAAAACTTCTTTTCCCCATTTCAAGTCTGACTTTGGGTACAGAGCAAAAACACACCCTGAGTCACAGAACCAAGCTTGTAGCTACTGTTTCTTTTAGATTGGACAACATCACTGAAGTATGATTTATTATTAACCTTATGAATAAGGATGTGCCAATGATTTTGTCTACGAAGAGACAGCGAGGGTCGGCCAACTGTGGAATAATCAAACAGTTTGGGGCAGAAACACAATGCTGGGTTTCGACCAACCAGACGAAACTTAAATACCCAAAGTTTGTTCATCATTCAGTTCGAAAGAAGCTCGACTCCTCAAGTCCGACTGATATTTAACAACTTTGTTCTCGACTGTAAGAAGCTTCACGCGACGCAGTAGTTTAACCTTTTACTGCACAGAAGGTGTGAAAGATTTACAAGTTAAAATCTTAAAGATGTGTAGCAGTTGGAGGTGGTGCTGATAAATCAAAGTCTGGTGAAGTCAGCAGTGGTCTTCTAGTCAAAGCCGGGGGAAGATGGCTGAAATCAATAGAGATCTATATGTTTAATAATCACCCATCGAGGAATTTGTTCAAACAGTTCAACTACAGTTATTTCAGAGATATCGTGTTTGAGGAGGAGGGGGGCTGCGTTTGTTTTCTTTAACCAATCACCAGCGAGTGACGTGTCCATTTTCAGGCACAATGACTGAAGAAACATCCCCAAATATAAGAGAGATGCATCAGTCTCACCGGTGCCTAGTGCCAGTTCTGTGCCCATCCTCCCATCATGTGTAGCTCAGCCAGCTTCCCCGTTTTTAATCTTGCCTACAAAGCTCTGCTTGGTCGAGTTGTATTGTTCTCTGCTGTGAAGGAGCACATCCAACCTGTCTGGATTAATGACGACACTGATCTGGAAGCAGGCGACACTTGCAGGCTTTTATCACCACCATCTTGTTTGATACCACATGTTTTGCATTACCTATTGTGAAATAGGTTGTTGACGCTTGCTCTGAATGCTGCCCTGCACTGAGAGATACTTGAACACCACGAACTGCTTCTTGTGGTTCTTGCGTTGTTAGTCTGCTGGTGGAGAAAGTGCTGCTCTGGATGTCGAGTTGAACAGAAGCTGAGGTGCGTTGGCCTCCTGAGTGCTCAGCACTCCTTGTGGGCCCCTTCAGCTCTGTAGTTGTCAGAGAGAGAAGATGAGCGTCTGCAGACAGACACGTCCAAATTCAGCTGTTTGTGTTTTCTCCCCTGAAGGACTCTCGCACGTCTTCCTGTCTGCCGCTGCGAGCTCGCCTCCATCACAAAGACAGGGCAATAAACCCAGCGCTACGCCGGCTGCCCTCCGATGACACCGGCAATAACTCGTCTCTGTCCTCGCTTCATGATGAATCACGTCCTCTCGTCTCCTCCCAAAATACTCCCTCGATCAGGGCAGCGGCTTACCTCCTCCTCCCCTGTGAAGGAAGGGGACATTTTAAAACATTTGACAAAGGTCAAGCGATGCCCACGACGTACACACCCGGTGATGTCAGCGACCGTTGCTATGGCAGCCGGCTCGGACAGGAGTGGGAGGTTCACATTAGTGCACGGCTGGGCTATGAGCGGAGGTGGGGTGGGGTCTGCCGGTCTGGTCAGACACATCCCCGATGATTTGGTAGTGCAGCGTTTGTGAAATACGACCCAGGGACAATGTCTCTGCTGCTCACGTTGTAGCAGGTCACGCTCATCGCACTCCTTTACTCTTTCCTTTAATCCGTCTTCCTTTGTTTCTCTGACTATATTTAACTCCGCTTGCTGCTTCTCTTGCCTCAGCGACTCGGCTCGTTAGTACAATAATCTATTAAAACCAAGGCTCAGGAGGGCTGGTGTTAATCTGAGCGACGCCTGGGGCTTGATTTGGCCTGTGGACCACCGGAGCAGGCTTTGTTTGAGCGCAGGTGTGCAGCTCCAACACTCCCTCCCATTCAGCCGGAGAGTGACTCAGTGCAACAGCGACAAAACAAAAGCAGAGACGGCTGCTTGACGGGAGCGAGACAGCCAGTCAGCTTGTGCAACGTCAGCCGAGCCCAGCAGGACAGCGCGTCCTCTCTGTGCTGTCCTCAGATCTGTTGATCCAACCCAGCAGCTCGCGTTGGAGGGGCTGAGATTTGACAGGGACGACTTGAAGGAGCGTTATGGCTTACGGCATGCAACATACCTGGGCTCCGTTTCTGTGTGTTTAATCATGGATTGGATGCAGTGGAGCGTTATACCACCACCGACAGGACGCGTCTGGCCCTCCATGCCTCAGGACTTCAGTGAAGCTCTGGCTACGGCTGTGGGCTACAGCCTGTTGGCCTGTGAGACCTGCAGGCTGAACTGCTGCTTTGATCCTGTGAGTGTGTCCAGCAGGCAGCTTCGTGAGCTCGTACCCGGCGGACGTTGTTGCTCGTACGACGTGACTGATGGCGAGGATTTCTGTTTCTCAAGTCAGAAAAGTTTTAGAAATGTGGACGTTTGCGTAGATCGTGATTGTGCTCGTCTTTTCTGTCAGCATAAGAATTTGGGGAACATAAATCTTCCCATTCAGCCGACCTGGGCACAAATGAATAAACTCGTGACAACGTTAGCGAGTTTTCACCAGACATTTTACAAGAAAAGATATTCAGCGATGACGCTTAATATCTGTACAAAGTTTACAGATGGTCACTAACGTTACCAGGTCTCCTGTGCACACGCTTAGTGTTTTACAAATTGTAGTTTTTAGTGACGGAGCAATAAGTAAACAATAAATGGGTTGCAAGTTGTGCAAATATTCAGTCAAGTCATTGAAATGTTCACACGTTGGTTTAAACTATTTGTTTTAGAAGATTTTGCAGTAATGGCTTTCCTGATGCTGCCGTCTGTCACGAAACCTTCATGTAAGTGACGTTCTGCAGGAGGTTTGCTCCAAACCATGTTAGTTAAACACTAACGTGTCCCTTCATGTCACCGTCTGGTTTCCAGTCTCATCAGCAAACACAAAGTCTGCATCGTCAAATAAGCAAATACGACTTTTAAGGCCAGTGTTCAGCTTGTATTTAATGTGTGAAGCACCTGCCTGATGTTTCAGCTTGCAAATGAGTGGAGATTTGGTGTAAAAGGGTCCCAGAGCTGTTCTGTCATGGATCCATTCACTGAAAGGCTAAACATTTAAGCTTTGTCATTTATTATTTATTTTTATTTCAGTCACAACCTTGATTTTATACAGAAGCAGTTTTGTATCTTCTGCTTGGATGTTAGCGTAACTTCGTCCAAATGTTTAGGGCACTGGCAGGTTAAAATGTACAGTATGTGAGTTTGCCGGCTTTTTCTTAAGTGTAATAATATTTTATATAATATTTCTGATATATTTACTAGTAGACAAAGTTAGACTTACCATATTTTAATCTGAATTACGTTAAACATCAAGTGCAATGAGTTTGTAATCTCTGACCAAACTGTGTTCTGTTCACAGGAATCCGCCAAGGTTTCAGACCTCAACCCCAATGCGAAAGCATGGGCCAACCACATGTTTAGCCTGGACCCCAGCGGGAGTGCTGACACCACAACTGCTGCCCTGCAGCCATGGAAGGAAGGCTGCGATAGTTCAGCCGACCCCGGCCCAGAAGGTCAGGCAGAGATTTGTGTTCACAAAGTTGTGCGTACATGAGTGACAAGTGACCGAAAGCACATAAAAAAGCAGTGATGGGGTTCTGTAAGGATGGGATGTGAAGGACAGATGTTTGTTTTGGAGTACAGCGGGCACTTAGCTGAGAACCTCTAAAGTACAAATGAATATCTGTGAAAGCAGCTGGTGCAATACAGACACGGCGGTAAGAAAGAGGAACTGCACTAGGTTGTGGTTTGTACCAGTTTAATGTTCTGCATCAAGAAAACTGAATGAAAGTCTGACAGTTGAGAACAAAAAGTTGATTCATTGGAGCAGTATTTGTCAACAGGTGTAGTTGGAGCACTGAAAGGAATTTAAATGTAGTCAAAGTGAAAATATAAATACAAACTTGGGCTGAAGTGAGTTAAACTGGGATTTAAAACACTGAACGGGCTGGAGAGGTCATGTGGGGTTAAAGTACACATGTAAAGTAAACACTTATCAACAAAATACTGAAGTGTAAGAACAAGTTGCAGTATCAGATGTAGATTAATGATTTAAAGTAGATGGAAGTGAATCGAGGAGGCTACGTCATTTGTTTTCATTCTGAGAATAGACGGGGTCTTTTGAGTGGAGGCATTGAAAGGATCTCACCTGGCCACATGTATGACAGTACAATAACACAACCCCCTCTTCGCAGCCTGCCGCTGTCACTTTTCTTCGTCGGCGCCTCTTAAATCATTCATACTCGATTTAGCACGAGCTATAAATAAATTCCAGTCACCGTCGCCGTTCCCTCTGCACAAATCACCGTAATCACTCCCTTTCATGCGTCCGGCCGTGTATAGCCGACGCAGAGGCAACAAGGATGTGGTGATGAAACAGAAGTCATTGATTAGTCTGTGTTTTGACTCTGATTGACGTCCCGGCATATTTCAACTCCTCCATCTTTGAGGACGTACGGGGGAAGACTTCATAAAGTCCCAACAGGGGCTCGGTCCTCCTGTAGATCTGTCCGAGCTGCACGTGTTGTTAGAGTAACAGTGTTTACTGGTCAGCACCACAGACTGTATGTAAACATGGACGACGCGTCTCTACTTCCCCAAAGTCCCATCCACTAACATGAAGGAGCCGGGGTTTGTGAGCAGTACTGCAGCCGGCCACCAGGGGGCCACCCAGGTGCTTCGGCTTCACTTGTGTGGAGCTGCAGTGTCGTCCTTGTTTATAAGCAGCCTGTGGAGCAGTTATGGATTTGAAAGAGGTTCATACTAGTTTGAATCTCTGTTTTCAGTAGCCATGTGAGTTTAAGAGTTTCCAAGTCTTAAAATGTGACCATCTTACACAACTTCTTTACACTTGGTGAGATGTATTATTTAAATGTCCTAATACGACATCGTCAGAGAATGGACCGCGGGAGCCTCGCTGGGATGTCGGGCTTTATTTTATGTACTTTCTTGTGCTTATCTTAATTTAATCCAATAAAATGTTTATTCTACAGCACAATTCCACTTTTAATTTGAAAATTTTCACGAAACAGCCACAGACAAAACCGCAAAGTAGAGAAATATTAGGAAATATGAGTTAATAAAAACCTGTATTTCAGCGTATTAGTGATCATGACTCGTTATGCACATTTGAACCTTTGAGCTGTAATCCCACTGGTCCTCAGTGATTTTTACTTGTTTGTGCGGTCTCTTATTTTAGATAACTCACGTCATTTGAATACTAGCCATGAGGCACTACTTTTAGTTTAAATGAGATGGTTTAAGGTCTCCGTCTCCTTACACCTGTTTAATAATTATTATCCCCCCCCCCCCCTTGTTGATGGTCGTAGGCTATGAAGCCAGTGAAGACGAGGCCTACAAGGAGCCCCTACTGACCGACCCAGATGAGCCTCCACCGGCACCAGTGATGCTGGCCGAGCCGGCCCCCGTGGCCCCCGTCACCCTGGAGTGCCCCGAGCCCGCCTACACAGAGTACCCCGAGCCCGGGCAACCAGGGCGCACAGGTGGGCTGGTTAGTGATTGGTTGTTTGTGGGCTGGTTGCAGATCGGGGGTGGTGGTGGGGGGGGGGTGTATCCATGTGTCTACGAGGCCGGGACACTGTTTCAGACCATGCAACCTATGGGTGATCAATACCTGCAGGGTCTTAGACCCCGTGACCCGTGGTTAAAACCACTTGCTTGTCTGCATACAAACTGATTTCATTGTGTAAAAGTAGCTGCATTTTTATAGACGCAAGAACGTCTTTAGGCCTAAAAACGAGCCAACGTGCAGTGTTGATTTAAAAATGCAGCTGAATGTAAAAGTTGAGTGACGCTGGCGATGTTGTCTCCTTTATTTTAGTTGTGTCTTTAGTGATTAGGAATAAAAGTGCATCATGTTGTTAAGATGCTGAAGAGCTGATTGTTGCATTAAACGTTGAGACTTTTGTCTCTAAACACAACAACACCAAAGCTGAAGGAGAGCTAGTTGCTGTCCCACTGCATCCAGCCTCCACCTCACTAAGTCACATGACTTAATCTAAGCTAATTAGCCTGAGCTCTGATTGTCCTGTGGAGGCTGGCAGATCAATAAAGACAGATTTAAATGTGTATGTGAGAAACTAGTATAGCAGAGAAACTTATACTTAACCAAATCCAATTAAAAGAGTTAGGATTGTCTCCCCATTGATGTTAATCATTTCTTTACAGCGGTTTGTAACAAGCACACTTGATTTCAACATTTCTAAATGTATAAACATCAAAAACAGAATTAAACGTATGCTTTGGGTCTTGAATAATGTCCATTTCTCCCACTTTTTCTTCCATCTGTGCTTCTGAACAGTTTTAAGTTCTGGACCTGAATGAGCTCTCTGTCAACTTGAGTGCATTTGCTTTTTATTCATGCGGAAATCACACTGCTGGAGTTTTTCTTGAACTACGAACAAACATGCGGCGTGTTTTGTGTATAAATAAATCATATATTTTATATTGGTAATGCTTGAGTTGTTTGCGTCTCTGCTCTACTCCGCCCGCATCCTGTTTTTAAAGTCAATTGCTTTCCTTCAGCCTTACATGTCGTTGGTTTGAATAAAGCTTTGTTCCCAGGCTCAGGGATCAGATCAGCTGCTCTTTATTTGAACACGTCCCCCCTGTGTGTCAACAGGAAGTGACCCCCAACAGGAGAGTCCTCAGGAGGGCCTGAGGGAGCACCTGAAGAAGACCCTGGAGTTCTGTCTCTCCCGGTGAGTTTACCTCCACACTCTGACACCACAGTGAGGACCAGACTGCGAGGAGGTCTTCTCAAATAAAACAAAGACACAGAGTGGTAAAGTTAGTGATTCAGGTCAGCTAAATTACAGACTCCATTCTCTGAAGTCATCGTTTGTCACGTCATCGTGTATAATTTGTCGTACCATATGTCATTTTTAAATAAAAATGGGAACCCTACAAATATGTAAACATTTGTCAGACAGCGCGACTTCAGAAGAAAGTAAAGAAATCTGCTTGTAAACCTCAAGCTGTGCAGGAATGCCTTTAATGTGCAACAGGCTAAAGATGCTAAAGCCTCGGGCCTCGTCGAGTTCTCTTACTTCTCAGCAGCTGTTTCGCACGCTGATGGTGAAGAAAGCACTTAAATTGAGCCACAGCAAGAAAAGAAAAATGGCTGCTCTTAAGTGATCAAATAAGAACAGCAAGACCAGAGAAGAAGGCAAGAAATACCACAGCACAAACAGATGGTCCCAAAAGTATCTCCAGCACTTCAAGCAGCTTCTTGACTGATCAATATTACATTCATTAGCATCGCATGAGGAAGATTCTTATGGTTTCTGTGTCAGCGTAGCCACGAGGGTCCAGGTTCTGGACGTCTGCATGCAGCCCAACATTTATGACCATGTGGGCTGGACGTTGCACACGCGTCCACACGACCTCCTGCGCAGGTGAAGCCAAATCCAGCATTTCATGGAATTCACTGATTGTTGAAGAGTTAAATAGTTTGAAGTCTTTCACATAAAATCTCAAATCTAAATCTGGACCTCGTCCGGGGGTGAAGAGGTGGTTGTTGTCGGGATTTGACTGGATGCAGTCGATTCTCACAGCTTTTAAGGTGTTTAGTGTTAGTTTATTAAGCCTGTTTATTTCAGCAAATAAGACGAGTCTCACTCCTCTGTTAGAAACTGAGTCTCAGCTTAACTCTGTTCATATAATGGTTTAATTCTGTTGCTAATTGCAGCTTTTAACAAAATTCAACTCCAATCACAACTGTTGATTAAACATACAACACACAAACTTAAACAGTAGATACATAAAACATAAAATAATACCTGAAAACATGTGACCGTAGTTCCACAAAGCTTTCTGGTTTATCAAATGATTTTAAAACGTGGTGCTTCTACTTCAGGGTTCTGCTTCCTTAAACTCCAACTGTCTGTTTGCAGTCAAATAATGGTGATAATGTCTGCGTGTATTAATAGTTTTGTATTATTTAAAGGAAAATGTCAGAAATGCTCTTTTTGGTCTTACAAAAGTCTTCAAACCTGCGCTGTAGCTAAAAGCTGGACACTGTTGTTAGTAGTAGTAGTTGTTGTTCAATGTGCTGCAGCTAATTAGCTCGCTAGCCTGCTAACCGGCGTTATTAGTGCACGTTTCCCCGCTGAGAGTTTGTTGCGTTGATGTGTGGAAGCGAGACGAGGAGGGAGACGTTAGCAGGAGAGCTAATGTGTGTTGTTACACGTTGTTGTTGTGTAGCTGCTGTCAGCTTCACACAAAGCTTTGATTGGCTGTATCAGAATGAAGTTTCCACCTACATAAACGATTGAATGCAAAATGAATAAAACAGGTCTGAGAGGAGAACAGGTGAGTTACAGAGCAGATCTGCTCTGTAGCACAAAACAGTTTAATCTGAGCTGGACTTTAAGGCTTCAGTCGCAGTGATGTACGTAGACGTGTGTCTGTTTAAACTTTAACTAGTTGTAAAGTAAATATGTACGACGTGTTATTGATCAACTAGAAGGACACGGTCACATTAACATGAATAACATCAGTAAGACTTCACGTTCACTACGTGCAGCGTGTATTTGATTGTTACCTGTAAGGGGAGGACAGCTGTCACATGCTGTTTATTTCAGTCCGTCATATTCATGTTACAGGGTTCATACAAAGCCTTGAAAGTGTTCTCCTTGATAAAACTGCTTTGATTAGCCCAACACTGGACTATTGATCTGCTGCTTAAGCAGTGTGCTGTTAAATGGTATTTGAATGAGAAGCTGCTATTCGATTGATCTGTGTAAAAGGTGCAGTCAGTGATCGATAAAGGTCTTTTTCAAGGTGTAGAAGTGGTTGGACTTTTCCAGCTCAGTTTTGTTTGCCACCTGAGTGTCACTGACCGCCTCCTCTCGTGTCGCAGGGAGAATCTGGCCAGCGACATGTACCTCATCTCCCAGATGGACAGCGACCAGTACGTGCCAATTGTGACGGTGGCCAACCTGGACCACGTCAAGAAGCTCAGCACCGACGTGGAGCTGATCGTGGACATCCTGCGATGTGAGTAAACGCTCTGCCTGCCGCCATCTATCAGCACTACACGAAGCAGGACTTTGCTGATGGTTGCAGGTACGGTGAACCTCTTATCAGCATGTGGTTGATTTCCCAGGAGAAGCTGTTAAAGAGTCTTAACTGCTTTTTGTTTGATTTACACACACACACACACTTAATTTACTAATTACATGAATCCTATCTGGACTCGTACGACGGCTCAGTGACAGTTGGATAAGATACTGTGAACAAACTCACTTGTGGCCTCAGTTATTAGTATTTCGTCTTTCTCACTGAGATTTAAGGCAGTTTAATCTTCTAAGAGTGAGGAGTTCCAGGTGAAAAGCAATTAACATGACCTGACCTCCGTCATTCTAATTTCCAGCTCTGCCATTGGTCCAAGTGGATGAGAAGGGGGAGAAGGTGCGGCCCAATCAGAACCGCTGCATCGTGATCCTCCGAGAGGTTCCTGAGAGCACGCCCATAGAGGTCAGAGGATGTGCACTGTTGTTTTATAGACGTTTGTCATTCAATCAACAACAAAGTGGGATTTTTCCACAATACAAACATAACGTATGTTCAGTACCAACAAGTACAGACAAGACGCACACGTCATCTTACTTTTAGTTTTTAATATGATGGCATTTGGCTGTAGAGCTGAAATAACAATAACACTTAATTGGTGTTTAACGAGCTCGCAGACTTCAAATATTCCATGTAAATTCAAATACAGTCTGTTCTCTTCTGGTGATTTCAGTTCTTAAACACCTGAAATTGTTCTTTTTATGAATCCTGCAAACAAACAACCAATAAAAAAAGGAGTGTGCAGAATCTGTATTAATGAATGAGCTGAATAAACCGGCCTGCGTTCAGACACCTCATCTGTTTGATCTCATCTGTTGGACTTTAATATAATAATATATCCATCCATGTCCACTTCTTCAGCCTCAGCACTGGTTTCATGTGACTCAACAAACAGGGGAGTAGTAGCTGTGGAGTATTCGCCGGGTGCATATCTGTAACACGCTTGTCCGCTGACTCCGAGCTAACGAGGGAAATCGCAGCGCTACGTTTTCAGCTCCGGCAGTTTGTCAAAGAAATCTTTTCACAAACAATAATTGTTGTTGTATTGAGAACAACATGAGAGGAACTGCAGCTGCTCGTGGATGTATTTCATTCTCTGCTGCTCAATGATTCTGTGCTGTTGTGCACCGTCAACAGTCTCTGGCACACACTTTAAGTGTATCACTCGCATGAAGTATTCAGAGGCAAGTAAATAATTTACAGCAGGAGTCAGACGTGGCGTTCATGGATCACCCCGGACCTCAACATAAATCCATTCTGCTCTTTATTTCTCAGGCGTG
Organism: Nannoperca obscura; assembly: GCA_036024295.1. Classification (NCBI taxonomy): domain Eukaryota; kingdom Metazoa; phylum Chordata; class Actinopteri; order Centrarchiformes; family Percichthyidae; genus Nannoperca; species Nannoperca obscura. The sequence goes on from JAVQJL010028669.1 coordinate 18,058, forward strand.
TTGACATTTTAGTCCAGTGTTCATCTGTTGTGGGGTTTAAAACAAATAGAAATTGTTTATCGGTGCAGAGCTGCCGTCTTTTTGGTGCCTTGAAAATAACGTCTCCTGCTGTTTTGTTCTGCAGGAGGTCGAGGCTCTTTTTAAAGGGGACAACTTACCCAAGTTCATCAACTGTGAATTTGCCTACAACGACAACTGGTTCATCACCTTTGAGTCGGAAGCAGATGCACAGCAGGTACCCGCGCGGGGGGGGGGGGGCGCCGCGGCGGGGGGCGGCGGGGGCCCGGGGGCGCGGGGGGGGGGGGGGGGGGGGGGGGGGGGGGCGGGGGGGGCTGGGGGCGGG
>JAVQJL010028670.1:0-12549 GCA_036024295.1 Nannoperca obscura
ATGTCTTGACTCTATTTTCTATTCATTTCACAACGTATGGTGGTGAATAAGTGTGACTTTTCATGGAAAACACAAAATTGTTTGGGTGACCCCAAACTTTTGAACGGTAGTGTATAAAAACATACAATAAATAAACCTGGCATAAAGAGATACAGTGTCTGTTATTGAGTAGTGCAAGAGTAAGTAAATTACAAATATACACTAAATGTACATATATATGTATACATATATTGTATTTTTGCACTATGTGTGTATGTATATATATATATGCATACATACATATATATATACACACACGTAATAGTGCAAAAATACAATTAGCTTATTGACTGGTTAAAGGGAATGTGTGCTTGTACACACACAGGTTTCAGAGTGTTGATAGGGGGAGGGGGGGCAGAGAAGGGAGAGAGTTCAGCATCCTGACAGCCTGGTGAAGGAAGCTGTCCTTCAGTCTGCTGGTCCTGGCTCGCAGGCTCTGCTGTCTCCTTCCTGAAGGCAGCAGGTTAAAGAGGCTCTGTGACGGGTGGGTGCCATGCAGATAGCTTTTCGGGAGAGGAGTGTGCTGTAAATGTCTTGGAGGGAGGGGAGAGAGGCACCGACGATCTTCTCAGCTGCCCTCACAATGCGCTAGAGGCTCTTCCGGCAGGAGGCAGTGAATACAAGTACTCGACATTTGAAATGTTAACAATATTCTGTTCAAGTGTGAGTAAGCACTAGCAGCTTCCCTCCAAGATTAATATGTTAAGGAGTGAGGGAGAGCAGTGCCTTTGCTTGCATTTAACTTTGCTTTTACTGCTTACAAGTCACAGAGTAACAAGTTGCACAGGATCACAATGTGGGGCTGTGTACAAATTGCATATCTAGCTTTTTTTACACCAAGACTGCCAGGAGATGGCATGGATGCACTGAGCTCCTCTCTTTTCCTCTCCCTCTCCATCTGTACACACACATCCAATTAATACTCAAATCCCATCAATGCTTGATACTAATTCAACTGTTACTAATTAAACTCTGGGGGTGGGGGTCTTTGTAAATATAAGAGTTGGTCTGGATAACGTTATGATGTGGCTCTTTATAAATAAAATTGAATATACCCAATGTTAGAAACCTAAAACATTGTGCAGTATTTCAGTAAGTCTCCACTGCATGTGGCAGTGCTGTCCATGCTTTAGCTGCATACTGTCTCTTGGCGCCACCTCATGGACAAAATAAAAATAATCTGTTACTGTCAGGGGATGCTCAAAATAATACAAACACCCATGGTAAGCAGCATGCCAGCTCACATACACAAGATTATTATAAGATTTTTTACGTTGTATCACACAGGTATCTTGTTATATGTAAGGTTGTATCAGATAACTTTTTGCTTTCAAGAATAAAGACTCAGAACATGTGCAGATGATGTGGCACTCTTGTTTCCTTTAACCTTTTCATATTAGAATTGTAGTTCTGAGATTTTATAGATTCATTAAATGTGTATATTGTGGTAGTACATGTAAAAACACACATTACATACAATTACTTTTTTGAGACATCTTGAAAATGTCAGATGTGTCATCCCACAGCATCTGTAGAAGCATGTAGGAGGCAGAAGCACAGCACTGACAAAAAGAAAGGTAAAAAGGTTCCATTGTGACACAGACTGTGAGGTAAAGGAGCTTTCAGTGACTTTCATTATTAAGGGTGTTTGAGGATACTCGCATCCATACAGAGAGAAGGCAACTGAGCATGTTTTTGACTTGCTGAAGACCAGACAGGATAGGGATAGCAGTGCATTCCACCAGTCACAAGGTAATTACGGAGCCCCTCTGGGGACATATGGTAGAGAAGAAAGCTCAGTGTGTAATCCACGCACATAGTTTTGCATGGTCTTAACAGCTGCCCCTGTGTTTCCAGTGTGCAGTTCATGTAACGTTTGTTCAGGGGTTTTTTTACCCTTATCAAAGTTAGATGAAAATGCTCATTCTGGTTCTCTGGAAGATATTGGATTATTTTGTATTGAACACATATTCTGTTCCTCAATGGAAATGAAATAATGGAAATGAAAGCCCAAGTCATCCTTTACTTTGAAATCCAAAAGTATTTATGGGGATTTACGTTATCTTTGTAATGGCTGAATTTATAATGCTGTTTATACGAAACCCCCTCTTGATTCAATGTTCATTCAGTTAATTGCCGGGAATAATCAATGTGAAAGTATTTCTGTAATGATTTCACCGCAGTCATTTCTTTCTAATTGCGTTATTTTGTGTGTACAAAATAACGAAATTTAAAAGTGTTGCCGCAAGCAACAATTCGGTGTTCAAATGTTTTATAGTCAACAGAAGCAGAAGCAGCATTAGGGGGTTTCAGGCTTTACAAAGCTGAGCAAAGTCACTTCAGCTAGTTTTATTCTGTTTAAAGAGTGAGTGAGGCCAATCACATACTTCATGATTACAATGTTTGCAGCAGAAACAGATGCCTAATCTCACTCAGTGATGGAGGAACCGAGAAAAGAACAGTGCTCTCTGGACCTTTATCCAATCACCAAGCTCCTCTTTGCTAGATTTAATACCAAAGTCTGTGAAAAGAAAGAAAAGTTGGTGCACATGGCTGAAAGTACTTCAGTATAACTTGAGTTATGAGCCGATATCTGATAGGCCGTGACCACATGTACCAATCAACTTGAAAGTTCAGATTTTGGTTTATACTTGCCCCCAGAGCATGTACACAGAAAGAAATAGATGAAATTATGTGCACCTGGTTTAGAGATACACATGTTTGGCATTTGTGGCAACCTCTATGGGTTGGCCTCAATATTCTTTGGCATGTCTATTCCCAAAGAAGGACTGAAAATATCTTTATGATAACTGGACAAATGGTCGGTTTTGGCCAGGTTCTAGCTCACTGCAAATTGAACAACAGCTTGAGACAACAAATAATTACAAGGGAAGGAAATTGTGGTGTGAATGCTGAAAATTGAGAAACTGACGCCAAACTGCACCATTGGTCGGAACAGTGGAAAAGGGATGAAATGTGCAAATGGAAGTTATCATGTAAGTTCAATTGTGTGTGTGTGTGTGTGTGTGTGTGTGTGTGTGTATAGAGAAAAGTACATGTGATTTTATGTGAAGTCTTCTGAAGCTCCTTTCACCTTTTGGAGTTTTTATTTTGAAAATTGAACACACTTTACGTTTCTACGTTTGGATGTGGAAATTGTATATGAGAAGTAAACGATGTGGGACGATGTTACAGAGGTCATTGGTCATGTGACACACTCTAAACAGCAATACACACTCCATTATAAACTCAAGTGACTGAAGAATTAATAAAGCTAAAACTGTGCTAGTTCAAAGTTGATTGGGGTCCCAAAAACCGCATGGCCGGCCCTGTCGGTTCCCGGTGTCCTCTCGCAGTCAGCTGGGAATTTCAACTTACAACTTACATCTGGTTTAGACAGAATTTAGGGTTGGCTGTGTTACACTTTTATAAAAAGTACAGTCTTATGTAACGGGCGCTCAACCTGCTGTACGCTCCCGTGTCTGCAGTCGTGCATTTGAACTGCATCCGACAGCAGCAAGTCTTCGCATCAGTGTGCTGCAGTGAACACACCCTGCTGCAGCCTGCAGTGCAGAGCAGCCTCCCAACACTGACACAACACTCAGCTGCAGCCTACATCTTCCCCGAGCAGAGCAGAAGACTCAGCTGAGGTAAGACCCTCTGTTCACCGCATGTCGTCCCGCAGGAGGAACACGACAGGTAACCAGGGACAGGACGAAATGTCATTAAAACAGCGCTGAGGAAGAGAGGCGTCACGTCATGGCTTTTTTGGCATCAACATTGTTTGTATGAACACAGTTCGGAGGAAAGCGACGACCAAGAGTCCTGCACGGTCTGTGGCGTCTCCTGGAGCTGTGCCAAATCCCACTGCGGTCCCACCAGCGCCTCGGTCTCTGCTGCGGAATACCGGACTGTCCTCTCACTTTCATAGCCTGCTGTAAAGCTCCTTGTGCTCATTCTTAACTACATTAAGCACTGAATGCTATCCTCTATCTTTCTGTATAGAGTTCATAGAAATGGATGTTTAAAATGTGTGCTTTTGGGTGCTGCAGTAAGTAAAAGGTCGACTGCACATCTGGAATATTCTCCAAGTTAGCACATTCATATTTATACAATTCACAGCCAACATTGTTTTGTTCCAACACTGTGTGTTGGAATCTCCTAAGAAGTCCTTGTTTTTTTTTTTATTGTTATTTGTTGTTATTGCATAAGCTCTGGTGGACATTCCTGCAGTCAGCATGCCAATTGCACGCTCCCTCAAAGCTTGCGACATCTGTGGCATCGTGCTGTGTGATAAAACTGTACATTTTAGAGTGGCCTTTTATTGTGGCCAGCCTACGGCACACCTGTACAATAATCATGCTGTCTAATCAGCATCTTGATATGCCACACCAGTGAGGTGGATGGATTATCTCGGCAAAGGAGAAGTTCTCACTAACACGAATTTAGACAATTTTGTGAACAATATTTGAAGGAAATAGGTATTTTGTGTACATAGAAAAAGTTTTAGCTCTTTGAGTTCAGCTCATGTAAAACTAGAGCAAAAACAGTGTTGCGTTTATATTTTTGTTCATGAGATTTATGAGCAGCATCTTTTTTTAGGGTACTTAATACCTTTTATTACAGAGTTAATAGAAGAGAGATGACAGGAAACAGCGAGGTCTGTCATGACTTGCCATCAGGCAGCAGGAGAAGAACCCAAACGCAGACCGGATGGTGTGAATGGAATTTATTGCAGATTTAAAGATGACTTACATATGATGAGGTGACCAGGAGAACAGGCATAAGATAAACAGGAAGAACCACAATAACACCAACATACTCAAACGCACAACCACAATGAACAGACAAGAGGCAAAGGGAAGGGACCACTATATATAAGGAAGGCAAACGAGGGGATCAGACACAGGTGAGTGACGAGAAACAGGTGAGTGCAATCAAACCAAGGAGGGAACCAGACAAAGACAGGAAGGCACAAGAAAACACGAACACAAGCACACAGACTACCAAAATAAAACAGGAAGTTCAGAGACCATGACAAGGTCAGTGCCTTAATGTTGAGCCAGTGTTGCTTTTCTAAGCAGATTTATTGAAATGTATCCAGATAGTCAGTTCCATATCTGAGTGTACAAGCCTGCCACTACCATGGGATGAAAAGTTCAACTTTAATGTCCCACCATGACAAATGTATTTCTGGGTTATAGACTGCAGTTCTAAAACCTGACTGTTATCCAGAGCTCCTATGCGAATGTGACGTCTCCGGCTAAAGCTTTTTTTCACTGTTTTCATTTTAGTTTTGCAGGTAAGAGCTGTGTTTGTGTGTGTGTGTGTGTGTGTGTGTGTGTGTGTGTGTGTGTGTGTGTGTGTGTGCACGTCTGTGAGGGCGATTATGGTGTCATGATGTCTGCTGGTGTTAGGGCTGAACCCGAGAAACCATTTAGGCGCAGCAACCCCCACAACAGCCCTTTCCAAACACACAGACACACACACACACCCACTTCCCCTACTTAAACACACATACGAGGGGACTCACACTTCACAACACACTGTGTTACTGTGTCACACACACTCACACACGTGATTACAAATAAATGGGTCTTCATAGTGGTTGCATGTGTTTAGGGGGACTGCAGACCCTCGACAGCTGATGTTTGGAAAGCATACTGTCGCTAACAGCCACATCAAACTGAAGGTCAGCCGAGAGACTATGACTCAGTGTAAATATATTTATGTTTCCGTTGTTTGTGTGTGACTGATACTGAGTCTCTAAGAAATAAGTTCATTCAGCCGCCCTTTAATTCAGCCGTGAGTTAGATGAGATTAGATTTAAACTTCTCTCATGTCTGTATGGTAACTATGAAGCTACAGCCAGCAGCTGGTTAGAATAGCTTAGCACAAAGACTGGAAGCATGGGGAAACAGTTAGCCTGGTTCTGTCCAAAGTTCTAAAATACGCAGCACCTGGTAGGGGGGTTCTGTGCATAAAAATGTCTTGGCTGGTTGCCTGGCAACTGGTACAAGTAGTTTGGCACATGATTCCTGTAAAACAACTGTTGTTTTTTTCACTTCCATTTTTGTATGGATTAAATAAACAGGATACAGCGTGTTAATTAGTGAACTTTAGAAGTGCTGGTAGGCAGATATTGTTACCTTTGGACAGAGCAAGGCTAGCTGATTCACCCTGCATCTTGCATTTGTGCTAAGATAAGCCAACCAGTTGCTTGAGGTAGCTTCATATTTAGCCTTCAGACATGAGAGTATCTCATTTTCCTTGAAGCATTTAAAAATAATATACAATACATAATACACAATACATCTTTAAGGTTTATAAAGGAGCATTTAATCCGGGCTGTTTGTGGTTCTATTCCTCATAGTCTTTATTTAACTGTATCACTTTTATTAACCTGAAGTTAAAGTTGCAAAAGTATATGCATTCATTTACATCCTCAGTAAATTAGAACTTTTATGACAAAAAGAAAAGCAGTGACTCATTACCATTTCTCTTACTAGATGCTTGATATGTGGTAGGTTATTTAGAATAAGTAAACCATGGCTAGTCATAGTGATGGGTTAAGGGAATCTGGAAAATCTGTGTGAGTCAGAAAACTGGACTGGAATTTCACTAACTTTTGACAGTCAATCTTAAAATCACTATTTGCCATTTAGACATAGGATTCAACAATTTCCTCAAGTCAAGTAGTAGTATAGCATAATATAGTATAGTATAGTAGTAGTAAGTGTAGCTGTAGTACTTTAAAAGGTAACTTTTCTGGTTTTGATATCCCTTGCATGCGATTGATCACTCTAAAAACTGAGCACCACTCCTTTTTTTGCATACTTAATAGGCAGTGAATGTTATCCACCATTACATAGCAGCATTTTATTTGTTAACATGTGTGGTCAATTGTGATATTGCATCATGGGAAGCTGTGTAAAACTGTGTGTCTGTTTGAAGCATTGACCTTTGCATCAGTTCCACCCACAATGTCAGATTACACGCCAAAATCTCTGGTCTATATTATAGAAGGGAGGAGAAAAGGGGAATGGATGGAGGGATGGATATATGGATGGGTACATATTTAAGTATCCACTAAAGAATAAGCTAAACCACAACATAACAACAATGCTGCAGCTTGGCTAGGTGGTTACAGTAGTGCTTGTGGTTGAGATATCAAATCAAAAATTAATGTTAAAATCAATCTTTCAGTTTCAATTTCTACACACAAGTGATGAAAAGCGGTGTATTTTTCTGTGTCAAAATGAATTGGTGTCGTCTGCTTTGATTGACAATATGAATATTTTCAGGATGATCAACTTTATGTGTTGATTTACAGCGAGAACATGTTCCAATAACAAATTACATGCCACAAGATGAGATAATTGAAAAAAAAATTTTATGAGCCTTTACTACTACTCACATTTACAGGATGTGAAATATACAGGAGTCACTCTCATTGTTGTCTATTTGGGACAAAAGACAAAACATCTCAGTCAAACAGCATTAATTCTTAGTCGCTAGTGTTGTGCTGGCTGTGAAAATGTTTGTATCTGCTGTGGTTTACTGAGTGTTTAGTCTAGAATAACACCAAAGCTGGGCAGCAGTCCGAAAGCTTAAGTGTGTCACTGCCTCCAGGGCCTGCTTTGCCCCTAGACAGCAACACAGAGTGCTCGAGCACTGCAAAAAATATGCCAATCTAATGCAACTTCTTCGTTCATGCAGTATTTAAGACTTGCCACTGTTAAATTTGACCAAGAAAGAAAGAATCTTGAACCAATCTACTTTAAAAACGGGCACTATGCAACTTGTAATTGCCCACATGCTGTCAACAAAAAAGGTTTATGACTGAATACGGAATAAAAAGAAGACTGCATGATATATAAGTCTATTCCTTTGATCACCATTTCAAACCACTGCAAAGGCTTCTCTGCAAAGTTGCCTGCAAGTACTTCCAAAGCCATTGTATTCATACTACTGTTTCTAGTTATGGATGTAGTTTTGAAAAAAGATGTTTAGAAAACAGTCCATTATTAACAAGGGGCATCTGCTAGTCATTTTTCATAACCAGGCAGTTTTTCACGTCACAGGGAGATATATTTAATGATCAATAAAGATCCTAAAGAAACAAATACTGAACCCTGCTCCTAAATAACCAGGTAAAACTGACACCTTTTTGGAGTCTGGTAGGGTGAGAGAGAGCAGGGGTGATTTTCCCAAACAGATTTAGTGCCTTGATCTCTTTCAGTCTATTGTTCAGTGAATGGAGGACTGAGGGTTTATAATGTCACTGAGCTTTTGGGAAAGTCGCCTACTGCAGCCATGCATGGGAATGAAGGGAACTTACTTTATTGTGTGTGTGTGTAAAAAGACAAACAAAAATTACAACTGAGCCTCATATATATTAAGATCCAACCGAAATTGCAAAATGAAAGATAATTTTTTATTACTTTTAATTTCTAGATGTTAGCACAGTAAGAACATCTTCAAGAATATGCATTATGTTTTACTCTAAGTCTTATGCTTCTTGGTTCTTTAGAGGATATCAACATTTAGTTGTCTGCTACCAACAATTAATCAAATATTAATATTGGGTGTGGTCGTTTGGAGCGCAAGCCTGTTCGGGCCGGTTGCTTGGCTCCTTGTATTGCGTTGTCGACAACTTCACGCATGAAGGCCCATCAATTGTTGAGAAAACCAAAGGACATACATACATAGATACATACACAAATTCAGACAGAGACTCCTTCCTTCATAGTTAGATACATGGTAGTAAGAGGCTTAACTGACATGGACTGAGAAAGGTAGATAATGACATATAGTCTCTGTGTTGTATCCCCTCTCATACAAATACACATACACACAGAAACAGTACTTCAGATCCTGTTCCAAGACAGTACATGAACAGAGTTAGGATGGATAAATATCTTGCAGGAAATGACATTTGCTGTGCCAGATGAACTCAGTAAGTCTGAGCTGTAGGGATGAAATACTGCCCGGAGGTTTAGGTCTCTGTGTTACATGGGAATATTTTGTTAGAGACGACAGAGTGGGAAAGCATTAGTTCTCCGTTTTAAACTTCTTTAATCTGAATAGGTATTCTTCCTGTCCACTTTTTTCTGAGAGTGTATGATGCTGAAATGTAAAATTGCATTTCCAAATTACAGTTAAATGCAAAATATTCCCTTTCCTCTCTTTCCTTATCTCCCCATCTCTCTGTTATGGCACTGTACTGTGTCTCAGTCTGACCTGACATCACTATGTCGAAGGAAATGATTAAAAGAAAAAAACATAACACCACACATTAAAAGTTGCTGTAATTCAGAGGGGAACTGAGAACTCATAGATGAGCTCAGACAAAATTACGTTTCAAATGACGGTGAAGTGATTAAAGGGCAGCTTGATTTGTGCTCAGTGGTTTGATTCCCAGCCATGTGTCACTGTGATCCTGGATCTTAAGGACTCTCTTGCGCAATTGTGTTCAAGTAATTTTAACGGGGGAGTGGGGGTGGTGGTGGTGAGGGGGTTCACTTTTTGGATACCTGTGAGAAATCTTTTCAAATGTCAGCAGTCAATTGAATAAGATAAAGGCTTTCATGTTCTTGCAGGACACTGATGAAATCTGAAAACCCTTATGTTGTTTTAGAGAACACATTGTTCTGAGAGCAGAACACTAACAATTGAGTCCAAGACTGTAACCTCTCATCCATTTGGACCCACAAAACTCTCAGTCTCAGTTTTCGTGCTGTGGCAGAGATTTAGGCAAAAGACTGAAATCATTATGTGCTCTTTTTTAAACTGTTTTGGGCATGGGATGAATTGCTTAATGTGGACTCAAAACACAATATCAACATTGTAACAAAGTTAATCGTTCTTTGTTTTCTAAGCACATGAACGGTCTTGGGTTTCCACCAATTGTCATTTTCCTACATACATGTATTTTGTGAAGTAGCTCAGTGAGCATGTTTGGCCTATGTGTTCCACTGTGTGCACTTTGTGGCATTGAGGTGATTTACAGTATTATATTTTTTATTAAAACATTTAGCTAATCATTGTCACTAACTGTCCACAAGTCACAGATTAAATAGATTTTTACAATGATTAAGATTTTTAGAATGAGTATAAATAGTGCATTAATAGAAAGTACAGTAATATGTACAAGAATGAAGTAAAGTTAACACATGCTGAACAAATACATAATTGAATACAGATAAAAACAAACAGGTCAGTTGAATTGTTTAAAATGCATTATTCAACCCTGTGATTTTTCTGACTTCCTCCTGAAGCATATGTGCAATTATACAGACAACATATTCCAGACAGACTATCCAGGGTAGTAGGCTACATGAGAAGAGTGGATCCTCTGTGGAGCCATCACAGACAGCAGACACACAGATCTTCACTGACAGTCTCTGTCCCAGCGGTTTTGATGCAGCAAGATTATCTATCAGACTCTGAAAGGAGTCCAGAAAGTCCACTGAACAAGTCTTTTTTCTTTGCTCACCTCATTCAGCAGATGCTTTAGTGGCCATTTGCCCTAGTAACTGTAAGAAAAAGTTGTGTAAGTGACATATAAATATATTAAAAAGAGAATTGTACTACTACATAAAATATGTAGGTTTATTTGTCTTTGGAAACACGGAGAACACATTTTCCTGTGGGCGTGCTTCTCAGTGAAGTATATACAGTGTACTTAATGGACTGGTGTATGGACTCCAGCTCTAGGGTTTCCAAAGGCTGCTGAATACACCGACAGCTTGTTGGAGTACTGCTGACAAACAACAATGGTGTACTACCAATATGGTTTCTGCCTCATGGCTGCATGTGCATCTTAATAAGGAAATAAGGAAATAAGGAAAACTATAATTGAGATCTATACAGTAGCCACTTGTATAGGCTAAGACTATAAGGAATGACAAAGTATGTTTGTTTAACTGATTTGAACAAACCACACAGGTCAAATGACACATTGTAAATCTTGGAATTGTACTTGTAAAACCCGCATTAGTTTATAGTTTTTTGTCTACTTGGGGGCAGTACAATAACCAGCAAACACAACTCTGACCTCACTTTGCAAAGTTGGAAATTAAAGTTGGCCCCTAACCCTAAACGCTCTATGATGCTTAAACTCACTACAGAGCTGAGGAAAATTGCAGTCCGTTGATAATTCTCTGTGGGTTTATCACAATGAGCGATTCCTTTCATATTTGATAAATTGTTAATATAAACATATTGATTAGCTCAACTGTAAGCACAAGTATTAATAATAATTTTCTTGTTTACTATGTTACTGTATTCTAGAATACAGACTACTTAGAAAGACTATGACTATGACATAACAAGGCTTCAAGACTATAGGATCTTAAGTCTAGATATAAGTAAAGCAGTGGCTAATTTCTTTAGTGCATACTGTACCTTATAATACAAATCTAGCTCACTGCTGCGATGTACAGGGGTCTTACTGAAATGCTCCCATTCATTTCCCATTCCTCTTCATTGTCGTCTGATAAAGGAGAAATGTAACAAAGGGGATATTTTAACAGGCCAGACTTGTGGCTTGAACCCACAGACTTGGAAAAGTATGCCATGGTGTTTTATGATAGATGTAAATGCTCAGCTGGATCTTGTTCTTTGTGTGTGTGTGTGACCAGATCATTTCAGTAGCCTTGTAGAGAACACACCACTCTCTCTTTCTGTGTGTGTCTCTTTGAATCAGATTATTTCTCTCTGTTCTCTTTCTGTTTCTGACTTTTTTATCTTTCACACACAGGCTTTCTGTATTCTCTGTATGTGTGTGTGCAAGTGTGTGTGTGTGTGTGTGTAACAATTTATACTCTCCTGCTTGTGTGGAGAGAAGAACACGTCTGTCCTACTGGGAGGGGGTGTGTTTGAAAAAGGTCTTTTCTGATGTCACACAAATGCTGGTGGAGTTACAGCTGACAAGCATTTGAAGCTTCTAAGAAGAACAGAGATGCATGCATGCTAGCACACACACACATACACACAAAGGATGACGTGCACATTCAGTCCTTCAGGAACCAGGAAGTCCCCTTGTTGTTCATGAAACATCTGGAGCACAGGATCCCTGAATCCCGCGTTCCCCTGGCAACACTAAATCAACAGCCAGCCCACTGCCTGCCGTAAGTGTGTGTGTGTGTGTGTGTGTGTGTGTTATATGTGTGAGAGAGAGAGAGAATGAGATACAGAGATGTTGAACCTTTGCTAATGTGTGTATGTGTGCTATTTCATGTGTAGTCTGGTTGTGTGTGTGTGTGTGTGTGTGTGTGTGTGTATTTATATGTGCGTGTGCATTCCTGCCAGCCACCATTAATTTTAATTCAATTCAATTCAATTTTATTTATATAGCGCCATATAATAACAAAGTTATCTCAGGGCACTCAATCACATGGAGCCGGTTGAGACCAACTTCCACGCACACGCACACACACACGCTATGGGAGCTGTTAGCCTCATGCTATGGGAGCACAGTCCGTCGGTTCATGTTCAAGGTGAGAA
>JAVQJL010028675.1:0-22729 GCA_036024295.1 Nannoperca obscura
TCTCTTGCTGCCCACCACCCACCCCCAACACATACTTGTACACACACACACACACACACACACCCAGCCCCCCCCCACTCCCACAGTGCCGGCCGGCCCCCCCCTCACCACCCTGTTGATTGACATCCACATGCTCTCCATTTGGCTCGCTAAAGGCTGGGCATGTGTGTGTGTGTGTGTGTGTGTGTGTGTGTGCGCGCGCGTGCGGGTGTGTATACATGTTAGTGTGACTGGTGGAGGGTGTTTTTTCGGGGGGTGCGGGGGAGGGACTGGGCCATCCTCAGAGGGCCTTGAGCAGAGAGGATGCTGGGTAAAAAAAAAGAAAAAAGAAGAAGAAGCAAGGCGTGAGAGGAGGAAAAACAAAACATCTGTGTGGTAATTGGGCTCCCCTTAGTATTGTAACGCATACATTGACATCTGTTTGATAATTGGCTACCCTGGCTCTTCGGCGTGTGTCATGCTAAATGCCGGTTTGGTGGAAAGGAAGAAAAAGAAAGAAAGAAATACGGATGGGTGTGTGTGTGTGTGTGTGTGTGTGTGTGTGTGTGTGCTCATGCATTTGTGTGCATCTATACCAATGGGGGGAAGGGATGCTCAGATTTGTTAGTATTATGAAAGCTCTACAGGTCTCTTGTGCACACATTTACTGCCATTGTCTCTTTCATAATAAAAGGCCCTACCTACGGTATGCATGGCTCAGAGCGGAGGTGTGCACGAGTTCACAGACTGCATTTAGCCTGACAGATCAAAATATATATAAGTGCTAAGTGTCAAGTGATTGTTTACAGCCTGTTGTGCTCAGCCTCTGGGGTTTGCTAGCGCAGTGATTTGAGCCACAAGACCCAGAAGCAATATTAGCTGCTTCCGCAATTTGTTCAGAGCTTTAGAGGGGAGAGGCCGTCAAATTGCATAGATAAATATGTTGAATAATTGATGCGGCGCATAGTGGGGAGCTGTTTGGAAGCACACTAGAGATTGCCGGTGATGCCTGTGCAGCCTCGCAGACAGTCTGTCTGTTTTAGACGAGCCTTGCATATGTGTGTGTGTGTGTGTGTGTGTGTGTGTTTCTATCCTCACAGGGTCTGAACATTACAACACTTACTCTTATCCCGATACTCTCAGATCTGCACAATCAATCCTCGATGTGCGGGTCCAAGCTGTGGGTTTATAAAGAGGTTTGTGATCTGAATTTTTACACCATCCTTTTAGTCTCTTCTCCACAAGAGAGCACTTGTGTCGATAGAATTCATGTTTCAAACTCCTTTCACTGGATCTTTGCATCACCAGACATGAAGGTTTAAGCTTCTACTTAAAAAAAACTAATTCCTAGTAATACCTTATAATACCTACCTATTCTATAATCCTGCAGATCTATACAAGAGTGTCAGAGCTTATAGAAATGGGTGAAGGATTAATTTGTGGATTTCTCTTAGAAGACACGTGGGAAGTGGTTGACTCAGTCAGAGGAGGCCACCAGGACCGTTAAGAGGTGAGATGATAAGTCCTGCAGGAACTGAGACGTAGGGGAGTCGCTCCTCGCTCCATCTTCCTCCCTAATGCTGTCTAATGTGAGAGCTTATAGTGAGAGGAAGGGGAAGAAAGAGCTGTAAAGACACAGGGATTTGAGATCTCAGGGCCTCGGAAAACCACAAGGGTGCTATCAGGCTATAACCACCCATGAAGAATCCTAACATTTTCCAACCAGCCGTTTTTCTGTCTTTTCTGCCTTTTCATCCTTTTTCTCAACATCCATCTCTTTGAAAAAGTGTGGTATTTCACATGCAGAGGTGTTTAGAATAATAGCAGGAATCACTCCTTTCATGTAGTCTCTTTTCAGTGCAGAGGAGAGCGCGGCGGTGTTCTCCACCGTTTGATTCCAGGGCCTTGAAGATGCGAGGGCAGAGGGATGTGAAGACTGCTTATCTCTTCCTGACACAGCCAATCATGTCGTAGAATGACAGTCCGAACCCAGCTGATACCCCCCTCCCCTCTCTCTGCCTCTTTTTCTCTCTCACACACAAACACACTCCCTCCTGCTCTCTATCCATCGTCTCTCTTGAAATTACACACACTCGTCCTCCCCACCACCACCACCATGTTCTGTTCCCTGACATTTGCCTTATTTCAGTCTCTCCTCGCCGCCTTTTTCTTTCCCTCTCTCGGATGCTGTCATGTCGCCTCCTTCTGTCCTTTTCCATTCCTCCCGTACACAGAAAAACACACATGCGCGCACCACCTCCAAGTCTGCCCCTTCTTCCCGGTCGCTGCCTCCTCTATATCTTTTCACTCTGTTTTTCTCCTTCCCTTTCTCCTGATTTCTCTCATGTGTGCAGCATGGGGGCCTGGAGCTCGCAGCACTGCGGGGGCAGCCCTCACTCCCTCAGATGTATGCGTGCGACTGTGGCTCTCACTGATAAACACAGGGACACTCGCACTCCGTCAGGGGTTCCAAGCATTGAGAAAAGAAGTGGGGAAAAAAGCCAAAACTTTATTGCACCCTATAGTGCACAATTACAGAATGACTATTCACGTAAGCACGGCAGTCCATCACATTCTCTCTCTTCTCGTTCCCTCACTGCTGCTGCAGATACAGTTGGTGTGGCAGGAGAAATAGTGGGTAGAGAGTATTTGCTACACTGGAAACAATGGCAGTTTCATTGTCTCATTGGAGTTGACAAGAGATATTAATATCATTTCACGAAGACTTCTGTACAATAAGATTGGACATCTTTAACAAAGCTCTCACCCCCTATTTAGACAAACAAAACTCTATCTCTAAATGTACTACTCTTTTTTAGCATTAATTGCTCAGTTGCATCAATGACCTTCTTCTCCTAAAGCAAATGTATCACCGATATCTATCTACAGACAACGCTTAGCAATCTTTCCCCAGTGAAGGTGTGGTATTCCTTGTTGTGAAGCTGAACGGATTAGCCGATTAGCAGAGCGGCAGAAAAATAATCGGGAACTGTTTTAATAATCGATTAATTGTTTCAGTGCTTTTTTCAAACAAAAGCAGTGAGAAAATTCTAAACATTGTCCAGCTCCAGCCTCTCAAATGTGAGGATCTGCGGCTTTTCTTTGTCATATATTACTGTAAACTTACTATCTTTGGGTTTTTGGTCAGACAAAACAACGATTAATGGATTAACAGAAAAAATAATCATTAGTTGCAGCCCTAATTATTTGATTAATCAGCCCCAAAAGAGTTGTGTTCTTCCTCTTTTTTTCCTGCAGGACCTCAACAGTTTCAGCAGCTTATGAAATCCCCACCCTTCCCTCCAGTTCTCTCCTGCTGTATAGCGTCAAACAGAAAAAGCAGGGGGTGGGGGTGGGGGAGACGAGTGAGAGGGAAAGAGGAGAGGAGGTGGAGGGGAGAGGAGGTGGAGGGGAGTGAGGTGGCGTGACCGTTTGCTCCCGTCTCGACCACGGGTATTCTTGGGTTGATAATACAGATGTCGATGTTATTGCTTGAGAATACGCGTAGCTGAGCGGAAGCCTCACCATCTACAACAAGCGGATGTTAACGTACACCCTCCTCCGGACACAAACTTGACGCGAAGAGCATCCGTGGTGATGATGAAAGTCCTGCTCGTGGTCCGGAGACTGGCACTGTTACTCCACCCGGCATCCTCCTGGACTCCGCAGGAAGTAAGATCCTTCCAAGCGTGCATCACACACCTTTTTAGCTCTGATTGTTCATCCACCTGACAGATGCCCTTATCAGAGTGCGTGGTGAAGAGGGGAATCCAATAAGTGCACAAGGTGGGGGTATATTGAGGGTTTGGTTGGGGGTGCGGGGTAGGAAGACACAACTCTGCACGACAGGACAGAAGGTCCAGCAACCACACTAGCTCCTGTGGCTCGCCGTGTATAAGGTCACAGTCAAAGAGCAAATCCAATATCCAGACAGGCTGGCGGGCAAACGGGCTTGCAGGCAGGTAGGGGCATGGACAGGAACGCATTTAGAAAGTCAGAGATAAATCTCTTTCAGCTGTTCTCCAAGCTGCATGGAGGAGGGGCGGGAAGAGAAGGAGACAGGATAACAGACACAGGGACAGTAAGACAGACAAAGTGGTTGCAACAGACAAATGCAATATCTATGAGAACAATATGTAAGGACAAGCTGTCTGGATCCAGTGGTGGAAAGCACATTTACTCAAGTTCTGTACTTAAGTACTCTATACTTTTAAATATTCTTGACAAAATATATTACTCCACTACATTTGACAGCTATAGTTACTTTACAGAATCAGATTTTTCACACAAAACGTATGATGCATCATTGCAAATGGATGCATCATTTTGGTCTGTGAATGAGTCCTTAAAGCGGCTATAGTCAATATTTTTGAATAACTATGTATCAAATGGCAGTGTAAAGACAATGAGAAAGGTGTTGCTTATACTAATGAACCTCAGAGAATTATCAGCTGAATCGGCAGCTCCCCTCGGCCTTACAGAGCTTTCATAGTGAGTTTCAGATTGTTTCAGATTTAGCTGTTCGCAGCTTTACTGTTTGGTTCACTATCACCGCTCTCATGCCGTTGTTATCAGCCACAGCAGGCAGCTGTTTTCAACGAAAAAGCTTTGAAAACCCTCTGTGCTATACCTGCTCAGCACCGAACAGCAGACAGACACAGTCAGGACTTACCTATGGACAGAAATCTCAGAAAATATCCGCATTTTTCTAAATAAACTACCCAACAGTTTATACTTAGTTCACCTCAACCAGCTACAACAGTAAAATACTGCTTACATACTGATGCCTCAGGGATAATGAACCCATAATGTCCTTTAATATGATCTACAGCTCTATTAAAGAGGCCAATCAGCTTCACTGCTTTTCTTTTTTATTGATACTTAGTACATTTTACTGATAATACTTCAGTACTTTCATTGAAGTAACAAGTAATGAGTATCAAATGGATGACGTTTACTTGTAGTGGAGTATTTTTACACTGTGGTCTCGCTACTTTAATTAAAGTAAAGGATCTGATAACATGTTCCAATACTGTCTGGATCAAATCACCTATCAAGTCTTTGTTTTCAGAGCTAGAATATTGTTTTAGTACACTAATAAAAACTCTATTCCCTTAAAAATACATGTTATTTTTGTGGTTTACTTGCCTCATCTCTGGTACGCTGCGGGGTGGTCAAAATTGTCAATTTCCCCTTCTCTGGTATAGTTTGCAGGGCATTGGATCATATTAGCGTTATTGTAATGGGGTGTAATACGATTATTCAAATCCCTCTATTTCACAGTGGGCGAATGTGATGCTGGGGCTCATCCATGTAAAAGGGCCCTTTGACAGAAACTGTGTCTGTGTGCTAAACCCTGGAAATTCCCAGCCAAGAGGATTCTCCACGCCACTCCCTAGAGACTCCACTCACATCAGCGCCACTGTCTCTCTGTCACTGTGCATGTGTATGTGTGTGCGCATGGGTGTGGGTGCAGTTTGGCTGTCTCTTCTTCCACACAGCAATTAAAGATCCAATTGATTTCCCTGCCTACACTGATTACCTGCTTCACTAGTTTGGATTTTCTATGATTTCCTTTTTATGCTGAGACTTTATACAGGGAGCTGACACAATCACACAAACAGCTCACATTGTAATTCAACATTGGCCTCAAAAGTGACCATTTATAAATATATTTAAAAATGCATATCAACAGTTTTGATAATCAGTTTACTGTCATTTCCACTGGAAAATGTGAAGCGTTTCCTTTTTCACTTTGTCTTATATGATAGTAAACTTAATTTATTTGGGTTAAGAGTTGTTGTTCGCACAAAATAATACATTAAAAAAGTCTTCCCACATTTCTAAAACAATTTTCTGACATTTTACATGGGAAAAATAAAGTATTTGGCAGATTAATCAACAATAAAATTAATTGTGAGTTGCAGCCCCGTCCATTTATTACAAAATGTTTTCTTTTTTTGTGTTATATTGCATTCTTTAGGTAAACATATTTGCATTCACTCTCTTTACATTCAGCTGCATTATTATGTAAAGCCAAAATGTTTAATGTGGTATTGGCACAACTTAATATCTTCCGCTAGACATACTGTTTATAACAAGACTAAGAGTCATTAAGATAAATCTTCTCTAAACTGAAATTGCTTATAATATATCAATATATAATAGAGAACTAGTGATCTGAAACAAGTATTTCTAACATCTTTTTCCACAGAAAAGTTCCTTTGTTCCAGTACACAAGTGAACTGCCTACACTGTATATCTACAGTTGTGTATAATCAGTAACACTGCCTACATGCTTAACACTCAAATCACCAATATTTGTTCGCTCTTCTGTTCCTATGGGGCTGACGATGATGAATGTGATTAATCTATTGTCTTTTCTGTACAATAGCAAGCTGCCTCTCAACAGAAACACAGCGATACAGGGCCAGCAAACAGTCCAGCGTCTTACATCTGCAATTGAGCCGACATCAAAGCCACCCCTGTCAGAATCAACCTGGTCAACTGAACCCTTCCCTCTTCTGCTCTGATCCACCATCCTCTTCCTCAGCCCTCTTCCTCCCCCTATCCTCCATCCAAGCTGTCGCCACTATACTTTTGTCTATAATGACCACAGCACTAAAGCAAACAGAGACAATAGACTCTGAATTAATAAGTACGTCTTGGATTTGGCCACGCGGTGATAGCGGTAATTTCCCCCTCGATGGGTCACTCCATTACAATTACCCTGTAATATTTATCCAGACAAACAAAAGGCCTGATGCGTGCAGGAGTGGCTGCAGGGATCTGATGGATAGATGGGTGGAGAGAGAGAGGCTGCTGCAGGTAGAGGAGGATGGATGTGGAGAGAGTGGGGGAGGAGAGGGATGGAGGGACGGACGGAGGGAGGAAATCACAGAGCAATAAGAGCCCTCTCATTAGGACCTGTCTTTATCACTGTGCAGCTCCTATGAGACGTGGCAGATGAGAGGAGGGAACAGAAGGCCAGGAGGCGAGCAGAGCTCAGATTAGGATCCTTATTGCTATGATAATCATTGTTTGTCATCCAATGCGCACGTTTCACACCTGTGAAAAATGCAGATGGGTTAGTAAGTTAGCGCCAGGGTTGGATCAGTTGGTGTCAGTGTGTGGGGGGGGCGTTTCTGCGTTCATGTGTATATATATATGCATTTGTGTGTTTGTAAAAGATAAAAAAGACACCAGTATATATATTTGTGCATGTGAGAGCAAGAGAAAGTGTGAGAGGAACAGTGATAATAATGTGTGTGTGTGTGTGTGTGTATTTCTGGTGCATGGAGGGTGCGCACGTGAACGCAAGTGCGGACGCATTTAGAATGAACAAATAGATAAAGATAGAATTAAATAAATAAAGTAACAATCACATGCATTGCTCTCGGTGCCTGGCAACCGGATCTCTCCGTTGCCTTGGAAACAGTTGCTACAGAATGTGAGGTGATTGGCAACCGTGACAACGAGGAGGGAATAACATTTGACCCCGCTTTCTGACGAGGGGAGGCGAGTTGGGGGGTGGCGGGGGAGCAGAGGGGAGAAAAAGAGAGATGGAGAGAATAGTAGATAGAAGATGGTATCAGATAGAGCATGTTTAGAAATTCTGAAGCCGCTTCACTCTCACTCCTTCCTTAACACACACAACCTCTTCCCCCTGGCTCACACACACACACACACGCGCACACACACACACACACACGCACACTCTTATTCGCACTGATGCTGTAACACCATGCATTCAGACACACATGCACACACACACGCTTGATGCTTTAACATACCAGTACTCGTGCCAACCCAAACTCACACTCTGCCACCCACCACCACAGCACAGCACACACACACACACACACACACACAAACACACACACAGTTGTCTTTAGGACTCAACACATTACCAACTAAATCTACACTTCCCCTGTCACATGTAGAATCTGCAGGGGGCGGGTTTGAAATTGCATAAAGGTGTGTCTGCATGCAAGCGTGAGTGTGTGTTGGCTTCATGATTGTTGTTCAACACCATGCACACACTTGAGTACAAATATAATCACACACACTATACAGTACAGACACGTATTAATCAGGGAGGCATTGTTTTGCTCCTAAAGCTACACTATGTGAAACAGAAGGCAGCGTGAAATCACAACCAGCTCCAGTGCCGAGAGGAGAACCTCTCTCTTCCCCCTCTATCTTTTCTCCTCCTCTATTTCCCATCCGATTGCACTTTCTGTCTTTCCATCCCTCTTTTCACTCTTCTCCTCTTTCTGCTTGGCTAAACTAATAAGGGTGTGATTAATGGTCTGCTAATTGCTGTAATCTCAGTTAATTAGAGTGGAGATTCTTCAGTGGTGTAGTGCTTAGGGAGAGATGCATGTTGCACTGATCTGGAGGTACGGATCTGGCAACACTCCACGTAGACAGAAAAAGAGATGTACTCGCTGGCACACTGAATAGCGTAGTACAGTAGTACTATCTCACTCCATGGCTCTCTTTTAAAAATCCAGGCACACACACAAATTATGGCTTTTGAAACCGTGGGCAGGCAGATCAGAGATTTCGGTGTCTAACATAAGTGTAATGGACTGTGTATCGTTTGGTCGTCATAGAAATCTTCTTGACTCAGTCCAAAATTCACTGAGCTCCCTCTTGTTTCTACTAGGGCTGCAAAAAACTACTATTTTCATTATTAATGAAACTGTCCGTTATTTTCCATTAATGAGTAGATTTCTTGCTCTATGAAATGTCACCTTTTCTCTGAGCCCAATGAGACGTCTTCCTAGTGGTTGTTTTGCCCGACCAACAGCCCAAGACCCAAAGATATTCAGTTTAAAATGACTAAGAAAAACAAGAAATGTTTTCATTTGCAGCAGAAACAAGTGACGTTTTTAGTTGTTACTTAAAAAAGTGACTCGAATGATTAATGAATGATCAATTATATCATAATTAATAATTGATTAATTGACTAATCGTGTGTTCTCATCAAACAAAGAAATAAAAATGATTGGGGTGGGGAGAGAGGACAAACCTTATGTTCACTTTATAAAATAGCAAGAAACAACAATTGTACCTCTGCCTAGTTTGGTTAGACACACGTTGTTTAAATGTGTTTTAAATGTCTTAATTACATATTTTGAAATTTTTGAAAACTTGATTGATTAGGGAAGAAGAAATAAAATGAAATAAAATCTGGAAAAATACCCTCCCCCTCTTTTCCAGAAAAAGTCAAACCAAGCTCCTTCAGCACAAAAAAAAAACACATAACCTTTTCCCTTTTCTTACCACCCTCTCCCTCAAATAATTTGTATATAACAAATAAATACAGTTGCATTTATTAAGAATGAATATATATACAGTACCAGTCAAAAGTTTGGACACAGTTGAATGGGAAAGTGTGTCCAAACGTTTGACTGGTATTGTACACTTACAGAGACATGACTTTTCTGATGTCAAACAGCCTACAGGATTCTACAGGGTGAAACTGGAACAACCAGTCTGGGGTTAGTTTCTACTATGAGGGCAATGATTATTAAAAACCTGTGTTTGATGATTTCAAAATAAAATGCCTAAAAATTACTTCTCCAACTATCAATTACCTGGAAAATGTAGTGTTTTATTGGTTACTTCAGGCTGTACCAATAGAAGTGAATCGTAATCCCAGTCAATAAAACCATCACGGATTGTTAAAACATCTTTCCCCGTGCTGGTCTCATTTAATAAAATTGTTTTCATAAAATTTTCAACATGAAATGCAGTACATTTAATTAAGGAAGTTCAAGCACTGCCAAGTTAACATTTTATTTAACATTATTTAACAAAATAATTCCTTCTTTCAAACATTTACATATTGAATTGACTGGTGGATCAACATCAGATGTCCCTGCAAACCTGAATTGGGTTGGACCAGCTATTTGTGAACCCATCACTTAGTTGAAGTGGCTGGCTACTGGCTAGTTTAATACTACTGTTTAACAAACCCATTCAAACTTAAGGAATGTCTTAGTGATGGCAAATCAGTTGCTAGGAAACATCTGTAGTGCTATCCAATCAAAAGCAATCAACAATGCAAACAGGAAATCAGTGTAGCATCACAAGCCTGCACATGACTGCCCAAAAAAATTTAGGGGGCCAAGCAATATGATAAACTTATGTGCTGGTCCTTTGTAAATATAGATACTACTCATTTACAGTACCAGTTAAAGGTGTGGACACACTTGAATGGGAAAGTGTGTCCAAACTTTTGACCGGTACTGTACTCATTTGATGTTGATGTCTTATATATTTACCTCCTTTTTGATTACAAATTTTGATGCACCTTCAACTCATTTAATTTTCCTGGAAAGGTAGAAAGAAACTCGGCCTCAAATGAATAACCTCTTCAATGGCTATCTTGAAACTCATACAAAAGTATGAAATATTTTACATTTTAGATTTCAAGGTTATATATATAGATATATATATATATATATATACACACACACATATATATGTATATATATATATATGTATATATATACACACACACATATATATATATATATACGCCTTATACCGTGGAAACATGTCTAAAATTATGTCTACAGTCTACAGTTTTCTGTTTGAAGTTGTAGTGCAGCCATAAAACAGTGATGCCTTGGTTTGAAACTCTATTTCAAGTCTTATAGTGTAAAATACGCTTGGTGGTGCACTGGAACAAGGAGATCCACAATATTCAGTATCTGAAAGAAAAGATAAATAACTAATTTATAGATCTACGGGACATATTGGGAGTATGTGGGTTCATTTGGTTCAGACACAACACCAACTCCCTCTAAAACAATTGCTGGTATGAGTGAAAGTCATTGCAGGATATAATCTGTGCTCTTATGTGTTTAAAATGTACCTTTATTGGACATCTTTTGATTGGTTAGTCCTTTAATTCGCTGCATTTTGGAAAGGTTTGCTTCAAAATCTTTCTTCTATCTTTGACCCATATACACTGGCTACATTGCCTGGTGTGACTTTCTGGGTGTGTTTTTAACTGAGAGGTGTGAAGACTGGAGCCTCAGCCCTGTGGATATACATGTACCCAGTGTCACACACACAGATTCTCACTTGCGCACACAGGCACACATATGCATACACGCTCTGATACCCTGTGTCACACACACACACACACACACACACACACACACACACGGCAGATGTGGCAGTGTGTGGATGCACATGTAGGCAGTATCTCGCCTCTAACAGTGAGGTGGGCTGCAGGTAACCCGGAGTGACAGATAAGTCTCCAGACGTGTGAGGAGCAGGACAGCTGGACTGCCTCCCAGATGTGGCAGAATGCGTCAAACACACACACACACACACACACACACACGCACACACCAGATGTGGCAGCAGGAGTCATAACACAGCAGGCCCCAGCTGTTCACATGTCAAGAAAAAGGAGGTCTGGTTCATCTTGTCTCGTCAAACATCCTGGGATGGAGGACAAGTGGGGTTAAATCATACTGACAATAGTTGCCACTCTGGATAAATAATGACAGGTGCATATGAATTTGTGTGTGTGTGTGTGTGTGTGTGTGTGTGTGTGTCTACTTTGTTTACTCGAGAATAGCTTTTCTTCTGCATTTTGTTAGTTGTTACAGTAGTTACTTTAGTTGTGTGGGTGTAGAATAGAATAGATTGCGCATGGCACTGCACAAACTTATGCCCCCCCCCTCTTCTGACGCCTCCACACACACCCCCACACACATACTGGGACCTGGCATAGGCTGCTCTACTGCCTGCTCAAGTCTAACTGCTTTACATTAGTACCACCAATATTATGTAACGTGGCATGAAGCTCAAAGTTAAAATTCAGCCTTGCAGGAGATGGGTTCTGTCCAGTGGGATTTGGAAGTTTTAATGCTATTTGCTCACTCTTTCTCTCCACTTTCTAATAAATGCATTGTTTGGAGTATTGTACTGATGTAACAGCCATTGAATGAAAAGGAAAGCTACCCTTCTCTGGGCCCTCTGAAGTGCCCTTACTGGAAGACGGTATCAAGTTTGCCATCTTGTGTTCATTATCAGTATCACAACAACTTCAGATCAATTGATGATGGAAAATTGCAGTGACTCTGTGTAATCACATGGTGTTCTCTTCACTTCTTAATGTGTGATTGCTGCACTGTCACACTGTTCATCTTGCAGACCATACATAAATTATTAGTGTACGGGGAAGTGGATTATATCAGTGATGATCATTTTCATTCCATGGGCGATTTGAACTCACAAAATCTGATCGTTCATTCTTCCACAGTTAACCCAACTTCAGACAAAGCTTTATTTGTATGTATCACTTCAAACGTGAAACCAAATTCAATTGTGCTTAAAACAAGAAGCACACGTCATCATCTATAATTGTTTAATTATGCCTTTCCTTTTTCATTATTTATTTCTGTTTGAAGGAGTTGAAGTACCATCTTAATATTTTATATAATTGTAAGATAGTGGGTGGAGGGCTTTGCAGATTTTCCTTAAGTTGCTTTTTAAAAAATGTGAAACCATAATAATTTTCATACAATCCCTGACTCTTTAAGACATTTCTTGGCAGGTTTACTTCCAGATGCTTTGAGCAGGATTTTGAACTTTATTGTCTTTATGTCTTTATTTATTTTTTATATAATAAAAAACAAATCAAATGTGTCTGAATCTTAAATAATGTCCATGCAAAAATAATCATAGCGGGCACACAGGGTCCCCACTGGACATCTGCTCGTCATGTTCCACTGGGATATCAATAGCTCCACTATTTGGCCCATTATCACTCATGCAGCGTGGTGTAGCAGCAACACTTGTACTTGCAGGATTCCCTGAACCAAAAGGAATCTATTAAGACACCTAAAATGATTTCCCATCCTTTACATGATTTCCATTTTTGTTTTAAACCCAATCTTCAAATAGTTAGTGACACATGATTAATAAAACAATATCTGGGAGTGTGAGTGCTGCGGTTGAGATTTAAACTAAAAACTTCCTTAAAAATAAAAAACTTTAAAATTCCTCTAATATACCCATGGATATATCAAGGATGCCTGATCATTTATCTGCTAATCCAAATAACCTTATAAATATGTACGTGCTCTGGACAGCACTAGCTGGCAGCGATCACACACATTTTCTCCAGAAAATGCACCTTCCAGTTAATAATAAGCTCCTGACAAAGATAGCAGACTGTTCATTCAGAAAATGTTCAGTTTATTATTATATATGATGTAGAAAAACACCATAAAACACAAATACTTCTCCGACTGTTGAAACACAATGACAAATTTAAATTGCTTGCTTATTTGTTTGAATAATAGCTGTTTTTTACTCACTACCTGCAATAAAGTGCTAATTAGTCTCCTCCTGAGATAATTAAATATTTTGAGCTTTGGTAAGTTCAAACATTACTCACAGTGCACAAGGGAGGTTAATAATTACTGTAATTGACTAAAGACGGCAGCATAATGATTTATTCTGCTAAGTGTTTTCTTTGGCATTACAACTAATGTTATTGTTTAATAAATGCAAATACAAAACTGTCCTCATAAAATGGAGAGTAGAGGAAGAACACAGCATGAATATATTAATTCAATACACGAATAAGATTTGCATTATGCACATGTGTTTCCGGACATTTATGTATGCGGTGGTTTGTGGTTACAAGAATATGTGTGCATATTGTATCATTGCATGTACAATGAGTGTGTATTCTGCATAAACTCTGAATGACTGGTCACATGTCCGGAGGGCAAACACCTGACATGAAGTCATAACATGGAACAAATATTTTTTTGTAATTTCATGCTGCATTTCCTGCTCTCGAACATTCTGACTTTTTCTTCCTGGAACAGATGATTCAGCATTTTTGCATTTTTCAATATATTCCACCATGTCAAATGTAGTTCAGTAAACCTTTATCACTTCTCTTTTTTCCACTGGTGTTTTATGCGTGCTATCCAGATAATTTCATTATCCTTTGTGGCCTTCTCTGTGTGTGCACCTGATTGGGTTTTATAGGTTATCTGAGAAAAGATCCAATCAAGGCTCCAAATGCCTCTGACCTCAGGCAAAGTAGTTGACATTTCCTGTTCGTCTGGAGATGCGTCTCATGACTGCGTCTATTCTGGTGAAAAAAAGACAATGACTGCTGCTCTGCTTTTGCCCATGTACCCATTTCTACTGAGGCAGATGAGAAAATACTTTGATTATTTAATCCTGTTACATCAGAAGCTGAATCAAAGTCCCAGTTTCAGGGTAAAGGGTCATATACAGAAACAATATTATTGCGTCAACTCCAGGGCCACAGGTAGGAATTGGGACAAACTGAGGTCATGAGTTCAGTCCCCCTAATGCAGCTCCCATCCCCTCAGAATATTTTGATGAAATGCAGAGAAGTCATTGCCAGGTTGCTAAAACCTCTAAACTGACTGTGACGATCCACAATTTGAGTTGAGTGTTAGCTCCATGAGTTGGTTGAAGACGACTTTTCTCCAACTGACTGTTTCCTGTTTTAAGTTGACTCTTTTTAAAAAGGGTTCTTAAATATTGATGAGGCCATGAAGCTGCATTTCCCACGCAAAAAGTCAGTAACCTTACCAGCTGATCCGTGTAAAAGACATTTCAATATTAGTATTGCAGTGTGGAGCCAGTTAGTTCTACTATTAGAAGTATGATCAAGAAAAATTTTATTTCATTCTAAAAGTATTGTTTAGCTGCATATCTTACATACATGTACAAACAAGAGGGTATATTTATGATTTATTGTGTGTAACACTAAGTTTTACTTTTATCATTACAAGACAAAAGTTGAATGAGTACTAACCAATGTCCTTGGTGAATGTAACGCTCTCAGGTAACAAGCTTAGCCCGTGTTGCTAACGTTTGCAGTTTACGTTAGTGCAGACAAACCATTTGTAACATTACAGCCCTCATATTTCTGGTTTAGAAAGAAACCACCTTCCAAACTCTCACTCCTCTATCGCCATCCTTTCCGCTTCAATGTGGAGAAATTCATAACTTGACAGGTCCACTGTGCCTGCATTGTTATGGCTGCTTATTTAAAATTGGATAATTGCTGCAAATTAAAAAAAGATTGCAAATAATTCTGAGACCTCAGTTTTACTCAGTGGTGGCTATGGGCCAGGTAAACTCTTTCAGCTGAGATTTTGACCTGGATGACTTCAGCTATCAAAAATAGAAACCACATCAGTTATTATATACTCCAATAGTTTTTCCAGTGATGTGGATAGACAAGTCTCTGCAGGGTGTTTGTTCACATCACTGCATCTTCTCTATCTGCTCAAACCTTTTACCAGCTTACCTCACCCGAATCAGAGTTCCATACCATATTTTTACCATATATATATTGGATTTAGGTAAGTTTACATATACTTCTCTGCTTAGCATATGGACATCCACTGCAGGGCTACCGTAAAGCAATTACCTCTTTGTCCTGGGCTACAAGCCAACCACCTTTCTCCTTCCAGCAAATGCCCTCAAGGTTGAAAAAAAAAATCCACTTCACACAGACTTTATGTTTCGTCTAAACAGAACCAAAAGGGATGGCACCAACCCAAAGACTCAGCCGGCCTGCAGATTTCTACACTGCCCTGCTGTGTCCTGCCCTTCGTTCTGTCTTACACCTTGATGAAAACAGCCCTCTGGCCTGCAGTGAGATTAAGTAGCCTGCTGTATTAAATTACTCTCCTAATGTAATAAACAGTGTCATCGTTGTTCTCATTGTCATCATCATTACAGGTTAATTACAATAAGTCATCAGGGACATAAAATTTCCATGCTTGAAATTTTAAATTAAGGATTTGTTTTGTGAGTCTGACTAAATTAATTAAATCAATCGGGTAACAAAAGCTTTCAAAAACTCTTCAGAGTTTTAGAGTTCAATAGAGAGACTTTCTGGTTTTGTTTGTTGATTCATTTTGTACCTGCATATCAATTTGATATCAAAGAACAGTAAAGAATTTAAATACCAATCCATTTCACACCAGTCATGAGTCACTTTCACCAATTTCACACCAGAATTGTGAATATTTGCTTCACTTTCACATACAATACTCCAACAGGAGAGTATGGGACTTATGTGAAAAATGTATGTAATCATATAACATTCACATGAACTTTAAGGAACAGTTTTACATTTTTGGGAAATACATTTATTTGTGCTTTTGCAGAGAGAGAGATGAGATGACCACTATCATGTTTGTGCGGATAATATGATGCTACAGCCAGCTGCTGGATAGCTTAGCTTAACATAAAGACTGGAAACAGGGGAAACAGCTAGCCTGGCTCTGTCCAAAGGTAATAAAATCCACCTACCAGCACCTCTAAAACTCAGATGATATGCTGTTTATTTAAGCCATACCATCGCGTCAAAAATGTTTCTGTCATTTTAGGTAGTTCTTACCACGCAGATGTTTGTTCAAGGGTTTATTTTTTGATAAGTTGGGTTAGGGTTTAATGAACAAGTTAATTGATGTTATAAAAAGGGAGTGAGACATCATGATTGACAACTGTAAGGCTTGATTTTTGCACGGTATGAGGAAGTGGAGATGCATCCATCTTTATATACAGTCTATGATCCATACTAAAACCTCTCCACTTGCCTCACAGTAACAACAGAACTTTTAAGTAATTAGTGAACTTTAGAGGTGCTGGTAGGTGGATTACCTTTGGACAGAGCCATGCTAGCTGTTTTCTCTTATTTATGCTATACTAAGCTAAGCTAACCGTCTCTTGGCTCCAATTTGATATTAGAATGGTATTGATCTTCCCATCTAATTTTCAGCTAGAAAGTGAATAAGTGTATTTACCGAAGCGTCAAACTATTGCTTTAACATGCATTTCAAAGGGCAAGGTCACAATAAAAAACATGTTTCATTTAAAGTAGCCTACTGATTCTAGACACTTTACAATCCACTGCACCACCAAGCACATCAACCCACACTGGCATGCTTGCTCCATCTGACATTATTTGAATTAATTATTTTCCCCACAGCTCTTTATATCACTGTGATTGGCATCTGATCTGCTCTAATAAGCAGCTGATGTTTAGTAAACCCACGAGGCTCTTCGTTGTTAGAGAAGGCATTAGATTCATCCTGTGTCGACACACTTTTTCAGTCGACACAAATATAATTTATCCATCTTTCTGTGTGCTTTCTCACACACTCACTCGCTCGCTCAGTCACAATGGCCTTTTTATTTCTTCTCTGCCAGACTGGAAAGGAAGTATTCAACAAATCTGAATTTTCACATTAAAATCTAATTCCGTTTGAATTTGTATTGGATCGTATCACAATCTAATTTGAATTATGCTTTCTGGTTGTTATTAACCCATAATGCCTAGGATGTCTCCTACAGCATGTTCATTTATAAGGTTTTATTGGGTTGTACATTGAGTGAGTGTTGCTACCTTCATATATCTGCATCTCTAACACTGTCAGTCAGCCTGCACTCAAAATGTCTCTGTCTCCACACTTGTTTCTGACTCACTCACTACTTTAATAAAGAGTACAATCCAGCTCTCACTCTCTCTTTCTTTCTTTCTCGAAGGAACCCAAACAGAGTGATTCATTTTAAATGCAATTCAAAAAACCTTTTAAACTACCTCATTGTGTCTATTTTAAACTTGCTTTAGTGCTACCCCAACTAAATGTGCAGAATGTGAAAAAAAACACCTACAGATTTCAATCGAAGTCAGGATGTGTGTGTGTGTGTGTGTGTGTGGGGGGGGGGAAACCAGACAGACAACCTTGACTGGATGTATCACTCTGCAAAGTGACTCAGAAGCTGACAAAACAAACAGGTCAGGCAGTTTGAAGAATGTGATGTGAACCATGACGAAGAACAACCCATGAAGACAACTTATTAGCAGGCCGTAATGACCCCCACATTAACTTTCTCAGTATTCTGACAGTATAAATGATTTGCATTTGATTCCTTTGCCCTCACTGTGTGAATGTTAGTCGTGAATTCCTGTTTTCTTCCAGGTGTGCCCATTTCCTCCTACATTCCAAAGTCTATTTGTGACTGAAGGTGCGTGTTGCTTGTGTAGAGTAATATGCTTGTATAGGCAAGATCTATACCTGCCTTTCAAGCAAAGACCAAAAAAATGACTTCTCAATCATGCAATAAATCTCGAGAGGGTTTCAATGTAATTTAAAGGACCATACCAGTGTATGTGTAAGAGTCCAGGTTGACTTCTTGAAATTACTTGTTTTGTCTAAACAACACTCCTAAACCCAGAGATATCAAAAATCCTCTCATAAGAAAAGCTGGAGCCAGAGAGTGTTTATTGATTTTCTGACAAATCGATTAATTGACTAATCTTTCAGCTCTTACACTTTTGCTGACATTTTTGATGGTATGCTGTACATTTTAAGAATTTTGGATTACATTACACAACACTGACCGAAATGAAACTCAAGTGAGTTTCAAGAGTCTGTTAATAGAGTTTTATATCATTGAAACCACCAGATGCCTGGAACAGTAGAACAAGTCCATTCAAATATCTAAACCAGAGCAACGTGGTTTGCAGAATGGTTTGATGTTAAATAATGATTTGTGTAGTAAATGGGTAAGAAAAGTAGGTACGGCCTGCACAATATATCTTGCTGCACGATATCATCAATAATTTTGTAACGTGGCCTTTGTTCCTCGTGGGTGTAGCCGCTGGCGTGGGGGCGTGTGCACAAGGGGTGGGTACGTGTCGACGTCACCGGTTGGTCCTTACTGTCAACGCCAAAATAAAACGAGTAAAAAACTTTTCTATCGGACTCATAACTCGAAACACATGGCCGTGAAGAAACGGGGCTGTGAGAAACGCCGTTTTTCTCCCGGCTGTAAAGATTGCTGGGACGCGGCGTTGTTTGCGTAGCGGACGCGGCGTTGTTTTCTCTCCCTTTCTCTCCTGGGGTCGCACGGCGAGAGGCAGCGGGCTGTATCAGTTTAGCCGACTTGCTAGCTAACGTCAAGTTGTGAGAAAGTGGAGAAGACGGCGGCTGAACGGGAGCTTCCCCGCCTTTGCGA
Source organism: Nannoperca obscura (assembly GCA_036024295.1). NCBI lineage: Eukaryota > Metazoa > Chordata > Actinopteri > Centrarchiformes > Percichthyidae > Nannoperca > Nannoperca obscura. The sequence continues at coordinate 19,048 of JAVQJL010028675.1, forward strand.
CGGATAGCAGGTAAGAGAGTCCTCCCTACTGCCCCCACCACATCAAATATACCGCGGACCAACGCGTGCCGTGTTTATCTCACACACTTTCGATAATTTTTTTTACCGGACCCGTCTTGAGACGATGTGCCTTGTCGGTGGCAGCGGTAACGACGGCGTACGTAGCAGCCCCTGCAGTTTTAACCGCTGACTTCTGCTCCTGAAACCCGTCGAGCTGCGTCTCTTGCTCGTTACACCGACTCCAAACGCCGTCTTGCAAAGCAGTGTTTTGCTAATGTGCCAATGTGGCCGACAGTTATCTGACACGTCGCTCGTCTTCCCCAGCAGCGTCTACCGTCTGCAGCGCTTTTCTATGCATATGCACACACTGCAAAGCATAATGCACTTATCAAGGAGAGGCCGGCTACTGTTACGTGTACCCTTTACTTTTAGCTGCACACGCCAGTTGCTATTGTGCCTGGGTGCACAATACTCCACATCACACAATGGGGGGGGGGGGGGGGCGGCGGCGTGTATTTATCGTAATAAAATTTACGCTTAAATGTGAACATCGCTGTCAGCTTTCAACGGCAATAATCACCAGGCATGTATCAGTATTCGTGTCATGACCTGCCTGCAGAGATTGGTGAGATCAGGCTGCCATAAGCAAGGATTGTGCTTTAGGAGCATCGAGTCAAACCCATTGGTCTTGTGCAGCAATGCGGTAGACAGGGCACGGTTTTGATTTCTAAAGGAACAGGGGAAATTGAACCGCTATTATTTATGTTCTGTCGATATGTCACGGGGTCATGGTCTGCTGACAGCAGCAGGATTGTCCGGCAGGGGGGACAAGGTCAAACGTGGACGGCAGAGCACCTCTCATGTCCGGGCTTTCAACCGCAGTGAGGAGGCTCTGTCTGTATGCTGCTTCTCCCCGTGGGGCAGTGTGAACCAGCCTGCCAGGTGAAGAATGCCAATGAATTATTCAGGCGCATGCTGCATATGATCAACGTGGCCCAGGAATGTGCAGAGCTGCTGCCGGGGACAATAAGGGGCTGTGAGTGCTGTGTGGCTCCTCCAAGAAGAATTGCCTGCCTCAGCTTCCCTGTAGCACATGCCAGCTTCTTGTGAATGGGGCTTTGGGAACCTCAGCGGAGTAGGAGTTGTACTTCCTACAGCTGCTTTGAATTGTGGGTAACATGCATGTGAGGGTTGTCATCCTATCCATTTTGATCCAGTTTTGGACTATATTCTGCAGTTGTTTCATATCTTTAGAGCTGAAGTGGAAAATTGTTCTGAAGATTGCCTCTGGTGGTCTTCACGGCTGTATTTTTAATTGATGGGTTTTACTTGTAGCACTATGTTTTCTTGTATGTTACAGAACAGTATGCATGCGTGACGTTGGGCATTTTGGAGTAAAAATAGAACTTAATATAGGCTACACGCCTAATGTGTCACGTGCTTCCCGGAGGCTGAAGTACTTTGGTTGCTTTGCAAAGAGAATGCCTTCACTGAATCTATAGCTACATTATATGAGGTTTCTACCTTTGTGTCTGCCGGTCAGTAGTAATCTTTACTTTGCACAATCCTAATCGTCAGCTCTGCAGGAATAAGTGGCATTAAGTGGCTTACATGATTTCTGTGGTTTACTCCAAATTCCAGTGTATTTTTCAGGCCAGAGTGCAGACAAGCGTTGAGACAGTATGTTGTAATAGCTGATATTACTGTAGAACAAACTAGTCTCTGTTCCTGTTTGAGTAGGTACTACAAGGTAGATGCAAGCTCCTTATTTTGTCTACGTGGAAAACGCTGCCAGCGAGACGTCGATGCTCCGGCCCGACCCTGAGACATCCGGTGGCTCAGAACAGACTGAATATTTTAGCTCTTGAACGAAAGGTCAGAAAACCGATAAGATTACTGTCCGAGCAGCAACGCCAGTCCACAGTGAATGGAAGAACCACTTTGCAGACTCAAAGATGAATATTTCCTCCACTTTTTTCATTCAGCCGTTTCTGGAGGAAAAAACAAAATTTGGACAAAATGATTTTGCTGCTTTTGCAAACCCGGTGCTATTTCCGTCCATTGCCACTGATTGCCTGTGTTTTGAAATAGACAGGCTTCTGGTTTGTTGACCTGAGTGAGAGTAAACAGATCTCTTCAGTTAGTGTGTACACAGTGTATGTGCATGATGTGTTTACAGTCAGTTTATCTGCCTTTTACTGGTCTACATCCAGGCTCTGTGTTAGTCCTCAATAGTTTAAATTTGTATTGGTCCCCCACTTCACCTCCTCTGTCTCTGGCTGATACTAACACTGATAAAACCCCTTAAATGTGCGACATCAATCAGAGTGTCCAGAGGTCTAATATACAGATGATTTAAACACAAACATGGGCAAAATAAAAGTGAAAACTTGTTACGCACTCTTCCCCGCTCTGTCGCATGATCTGAACCCTTTGCTTCATCTTGACAATCCTCTTTTCTCAGCCTTTGTTTTCTTCACAGGGATTTTTGGTGTGTTCTAAACAACTCACTGTAATCCCCTTGCAAAATATGCATAATAATAAAGACTGTTTATTTTAAATCTAAGCGCTGTGCTACATACTGTATACACAGCACCCAATAACTGTCCTTTCAGTTTTTGCCTCTCTGTATTTTTCCCTCTGTTGCTCTTAACTCTAGTGCCTTTCATCTTCTCTTCCTCCTCTATGAACTTCCCTGCTTGTCTAAAGCTTTCATGTCACTTGCATTCGACAGCCCATGTCTTCGGCTTATATATATTTTCCCCTTCTGTCTCCTTCCCTTTCTTCTTTTCTTTGTGGACTGGATGAACCACGCAGGGTGCTGCTTCACCCTCTCGCCGCCGCCGCCACCTCAGATTCTCATCTGGCGCTGCCCAGGATGACTGACAGTCATCGATTGAGCCTGTCCATGTGTATCACCCTCTCTGTAAATCCTGCCCCCTCCCGTCTCCTCCCCTGTTGTGTTTAGATGAGTGATGGAGACAAGAGAGTTGACCGTGGTAGCTGGCAGCTTCGTGGGTTTCCAACTTCTCTTCTCGGTGGCCAGCCCGCGGCTCTCCTCCGCCATCACACCAGGTTATGGACGGCTGCCTTCCACCAAGCTCACAGAGTGGAACTCCAGGTATGTCATGGTAACCCACTACTCCCCGCTGTGGGCACTGCAGGCCTTTTCTCATATGCATCTAACCTGTAAATGCTCTGGCAGTTTCATCTTAGTACCAGGTTGGGGGGAAATGCATCTACCAGCTACTGACATATATGTTCAAATTCACCAGCCAGTCAATAGTAAATCATTATTTGGTGTCTTCATATTTTATCAACATTTGGCTGATGCTAATTATTTACCCTGCAGTACCAAATAAAACATTATTATGTTATTCTTTTTATTAATGATACCATTTTTTGGTAAATGCTGTGGCAGTTTGCCAGCTCAGGACCTAATGAGAGCTGTTTGGTAAAAATGCAGTTATAAAAATGACACATTTTATATTGTTTTCTCTCTACAAAAGGTTATCATGTTTTATGTATGATGGGTTGCATTTCAATAAAAATAGGGTGCCTTTTATATATATATATATATATATATATATATATATATATATATATATATACACACACTACCGTTCAAAAGTTTGGGGTCACCCAAACAATTTTGTGTTTTCCATGAAAAGTCACACTTATT
>JAVQJL010028676.1:0-20982 GCA_036024295.1 Nannoperca obscura
CCCCCCCCCCCCCCCCACACACACACACACACACACTGGCACTGGCACAACCATGTGCCAGTGGTCCTTTAAACCAGTCATGTGAAGCGACCCGTTCCTTTCTGCAAATCAGATTACATCTTCAAGCTAAGGTCTGCAAGTCCACACACACATTTAAAGCTCGGGGCTCAGGTCCATGCAACACACACACATGAACACGCGCGCACACACACACACACACACACACACACACACACACACAAAGCTTAATCACATTTTGCCCCACAAACCTTTTCCTCTTTGTGAATAAACACAAACTGCCAATTTCAGCCAGGCACAGAAACACTGGTTCAAAATGTGCATTTAAACTTACAGGATACAGTAAATATATTGTATGGACTACATACTCGTACTAGAATTAATGTAGCTAAGGCCTCAGATTCCATTTAATAAGAACTAAACAAATCAATTTCTTTGACAAGTGCTTGACTGCTGTTTGGCAGTTCTTCTGTGGAATGAGCACACGTGGAAACATGTTTGTAGTGTGTTTGGAAGGGATGCAAATGATAGATGATTTGCAAATTATATAAGTCCTATTCAGGTTACCAAGCACTGATGTGTTAGGAAAAATCACACTAGTTTCTCCTGCTTAAATTAGTGTCAAATTTTCCTGTTCCATTTAGTAATCGAGCACAGCAAGACTGTTAAAACACAGTGAGTGTGCAAATAAATACATAATGTTGCACATTGTAACTTCAGTGATCGGAAGTCTTTCAATACGTCACAATGTAAAAGAAGCTGGCTGGCTGGCTGGCTGGCTGCTGGTTGACTGGTCGGCGTAATTAAACCCAGACAGTTGGAGGAAGTACAAGTCTCTGTCCCTACAGGATCTACACTAAGTCCCCACTCTGCTAATCAGAAAGCCCTTCAACTACATCAGCATGCCCCTCTGGCCCAACCAACAACCAAATCTCATTTGTCTTTATAACTTTCTAAGGAAACTTGAATTACTTCTCCATTGAGTCTGGAAAATCAGTCACCACTGTCTCAATGTTTATCGTAATAAACAAAACCCTACATAGATAAGCTGTATAGCTCCCTGCATGTGCTCGTTTTGCCCTTGGTGCCATGGAGGTCAGAGAGTGGGAAGTTGTGGGTGGCAGGAAGGTGAGACAGTTGTGCCTACAATGGGGTGTCAGGACTCTTTCAGTCAGTCTAACTCAAGTTCAACTCAAGCGGCTCATTCTCTCTTCACAGTGACATCTGAGAAGACCAGCGATGGAAACTGGCAGCAAGGGGAATGGAGGAGCAGAGGGACCAGGCCTTGGGTTAGATTGCACTGGATGCTCAGATAAGACGACAGGAAAGGGCAGAGTGGGGCAGGGCTACAGGGGAAGCTGGCTGGGGCTACTGTTACCCCAGGAAGAGCTCACTCATCCCTCAGATCACCTGCCACACCTGTGGAGGCCAGGATTTCATTCACCAGCCAGGAGTTGGAAAGTGGGCACCAGAGCCTCAGATTGGAAGAAAACTGATCAAGGGTAACTTCTACAGCAACTGTGTACAGGAAATTATTGTACCGATGGTTTTACATGTTTTAGCCAAAGAAAAAAAAAAAAAGTGTCTCTTTGACATCACTGGCAACCATTTTCCAAAGCATACCAAGTTTTTTTTATTTGGAACCTTCTAGCAGCCATTGGTTTTCCATTCATTTCAGTATATAAACACAACTTGCAGAGGGACTTGAAATAAGTTTGACATAGCAACTTATCAAAGTAATCTTTTTAACATTTTTGTCAAAGTTACATTGTTCTGTGATAGGTCCTTTTTGGTGCTCTCAAGGACACCACACTAGCATCTGGGCTTTAAAAAGTAGTTTGTGAACAAAAACCTTTGAATGTAAGAAATGACCAGATGTGTATTACTTTCCTTTGTACATCTATGTTTGTATGTTGTGGGTGAGATTTTGTGACAGCATAGCAAATGAAGGCATCACTGGCAGCTGCTACGTACAATCGTTTGCCAGAATATAGCTACAGTACCATGTGACAACAGAAACAACAAGGCAAGCAGATTTCAAGCTTTTACTGAAATTAGTGGAAATCATTAGCATTTTCTGGTGACAGCATCTAAATAAAGTTCTATGTTTTTAATCATTGTAAACTAAATACCTTAGTCAGAAAAAAAAGCAATGTGGGATCTGGTAATGATTTGTCATTGTATTTTACTTTTATTTAAACGAAACAACCGATCAATTCATTGATAGAAATTTAAAAAATATGCCGGCCTAGTAAGTAACTGGATATCGAAATGCTGTGATGTAACTCGAGAGACATATGGTCAGTCTTACAGCACATATTCCTAACAACACACACACACACACACACACACACACACACACACACACACAGGTAAAATAAACCACAATGTAATATCTTCATCTGGAGTGCATTTCCTGTCCTCTGGGTTGGCATATGGCCGCTAGTTCCTGCTTTACACCGCGGCATCTTTCTGTTGTAGTTCCCTGCCTCCAAAAAAACAACTGTCTTCACTGGAAACAGAACAGAACTTTAGGGACAAGGACTGTGACCTTAGACCTCTGTTCTGGGTGTTGAAAATTTAAAGTGATGAGATTTGCTCCCCACATCTGGAAAAATCCTACAATCTGACATAGTTTTAATAAGCACAGTTCTCCGTTTTGCTTAATTCTCTCATAAAGAAGCAGAGAGATGCAATCATCGGGGGCATACACTCACCCAAAAGTCAATATGGAATGAAAATTTAAGAGGGTAATAAAGTTACATCAAGCAGCTCTGTAATGAGTCAATTTAGACAGCTCAACCCTCCTGCCTTGGTGAACATATTGTGGAAAAAACCTAATTTGTGTGTCAAATTTTACAAGGTGAGAAGTGAGGAGACTGTTCAATTCAGCAGCAGTGGTGATGAACTGTCTTGTCTGAAACAAGCATGTCACCAAATGATCTTCTATCACCTTTTTAACCCAGTAGAGGTAGTAACCACGAGTGGTCAGGGGAGCTGTGAAATGTTAGTTTGAGAGTGAAGGTAAACAGCCTCTCCCATGGTGGGCCTGTACCCTACACAGAGTGAGCACATGTTTCCCATTGTGGTTAAAAGGGAAGGGGATTAAAGTGTAGTGCACCCGGAGCCACAGCCATGCACCCCATGGTGGGATCATAGTCCTCTCAGGTCTTTCAGTACTGCTGATGCAGCCCAGTTGGAAGTGGTTGGTGTGTAAGGAGAAGCCGTGGCCAGATCTATCAGATGGACTTGTCAGGGTCCTCTAGAGCCCAAATTTGAGGCTGAGGAGGCAGGCATGTTACCATGTTGACAGAACTGCCTGACTGAGGCTGGCAGACACTCACACAAACACAGGCTGGGTAAGGCTTATGAAAAGGTGTTGAAACCAAGCGGATTTTGCTTTTCAGAGGCCCAATACTGTCTCTATGAAAAAGAGATCACCTTCAAAACTCACATTAAAGACGGATACAAAGGCAGGGAAAAAAGAGGTGAAAGCGGCGTTACACTGAAAACTAAAACAGAAAATAATCTGGTTCATGGTCATTGGTTTTGACTGGCAAAATATGAGGTTTTTACCCCAGGGCCTCAGGGTCAAATAGGCCACATTCAGGTACCACAGGGGACAGTTAAAGCAGGAGACTGTGACCGTGCAGCCAATTAAAGGACACTTTAGAAAGGCAAATAGTGCAAGGGACATTGAGGAAGATATGCATAGTGGAGCATATCTGCACTTACCAAAAACTGCCAATTAACCAACACCCCATGAAGCCCAACTGTGATCGCGTCAGCTGGACAGCTTCCATGTGCAGTGAGTAAAATCACTTTCTGTGTAGGTTTAGAAATGATGTAGAGAGAGGGGACACTGTTTGAAGGTTTGATTTAAGCTTGATTCAAGCTTACGTTCAAAAATTGGACCCAAGTCATAAAACAAATGACTTGAGATTTTACTCGGATTGCTCTAAAACCTGGCTGCCTAAATACTTGACCTTGTGACTTGAAAGCCAAAACATGAAGTCCTAACTTTTGACTTGATTATCATCACACAATACAGAAATACATAAGACAGTGTCCCGTAGGCCTTGCATACACACATACGTATTTAACTATTGGGCAGAAATTACTTTAAGTCCTGTTCCCCAAAGATCTTATCTTTGTAAAACTATCTCGGAAGGTCGGAAATGGAAATGTTCAAATCCTGTGCCATTTACTTGCATCTTGACTTGCAAATTGCTTATTGAGATTTAGAGAGACCCTAAATGACTTGAAACTTGTGTTAACCACACTTTGCTGCATCCAGTGAGATGGATTCTCACCCAGACAAGTCAAGTATTCCAAAAATTCATGAAAAGGCATTCGTAACCTTTTGGCCTCAAAGCCTACACACATAAACATAGATAATTACAGGTCTATGACATGTATACGTCAGTTTTGCAACATTGGTGTATCTGCTTCTGTATATGTTTGTGGGAAAAAATTGTGGAACAGGAATTTTGTGCAGGGCCGAAGTGTTTGAGCAGATTTGCAAGCTTTTCTCACCCACAAAAACACAGTGGGTGAAAGAGTATGGCATGTTAATAAGCATGTGCGTGGTCATGTTTTGAAACTGGAAACAGATTTATGTAGTGTTTGGGATCAGCTCTTTAAAGGTCACACTGAACAAGTTAGATTTGCCCAGCAAACCCTGTTCCCTCTCTGATCCAGGTGACTCTCGGCCAATAGTTTCACAACACACGGGAAACGTAAGCACCACTCTTACCACTTCCTCCTCCTACATGACATCAGTAATTTCCTATTCTAATGACGCCAAGTTGACATTCAGCCTCTTTGATTCATTTGTTCCTATTAGGCTCTTGGAGTGTTTCTGTTTAAAATAAAAATAAAAAATAAACGACAACAAACACTTTCTGGAGCCCTGAATTGTTAGATCCAAACATACCTTCAGCCACAACTACGGCCACAGAGCAAGATGCCCTGGTATGGGATCAAATACCAGCCACAGTAACAGCAGTTTTCCTTTTGACACTGATCAGAAAATTACATGGGAAGGAGTTAGAGAGGATATCTGTCAAACTCCCTTGATTACAAACATCCTTCAGCGACACATGCGAAATGGCACACACACTTAAACACACATTCATGCATCGACACACAAGCCTAGAAGTACGCGTGTGCATATTGTCCATGCACACATTAACAAAACACACAAAACTCCTGATGTAAATGTCAGAGACTTAAACGGTGGAAAAAGGTGGGATGAGGAACACATCAAGGCTAAGCCAGCCAGGGATTAGGAGCGGGGAAATATCACGAATAATAAACAAATGACTAACATTCCCAGTCTGTGTGGTTACAGGCCCCAGGGCTCCAGCTAGAACCCAGCAGGGTCTGGATCCAATCCCTGCTGTTTATCAGTGTGAGTAGAAGCGGCCACTTGTGAAACATCCATGACAAACACTCGGGGACAAACCCAGAATGGCGAACAGAGGGGTCCAACCAATCATTTCTCCCACCCTGATTTACAGCTCAGACCTCAAAGCCCTCAGCTTGATATCCAGACTAAAAAGGTTATTTTGTTACCACTACATTATTCACTCTGATACTGCCTTCTTGTCAGCCATATTCTGTGGGGTGACAATTCCAATCTCCAGTGACTGACAGATTTCCAGCTACCAGCTACATCATGTTTTAGTTGACACTGACTCTGAGTTAGCCAGGATACAGTTAGTATAAGTTAAGCAGGTTTAAAGACATCATGTCAGTACATATAGAGAAGCTCTGTTTATGCAGAGGAAATGTGCTGGTTAAAAAATTCTAACACAATGAGTTTAGGAAAACACACCTCAGAGGGGATCTCATTAAATGCTTACTTTGTATTTATCATATGATTACATGCAGTTTAATAGATAGCAAGCAGGAATTTAGAACAGTGATTAAACCAGTGCTGCAACTATAAGTCAGCTGAATCAGTCGGTTGAATGACAGAGAATTAGAAAAAACTGTCTGCTTCCTAGAGTATTTACTCAAGACTGTAAAAAATTGTAATTTCTCACCATTTACTGAAATTCTATAAACAGTTATGGGTGAAATTAACTGACAGATTAATAATCAAATCAAAGTTGTAACCCTAGATTATCTGTTGGCCTTAACTAACACGTTTCTATTTCACACAGCTTGCTAATATTACCAACTGATGCCACAAACCTGACACCAGATTATTTTGTATAACTTAATTTGAGATGTGAGTTCAGGGGTCTGGAACCACGCTACAAAGTCCTCATGCTCAAGGCCAGAAGGGATTTCAAGACCCAAGATGTCAACACGAAAAAAAACGCAGAGCATAGCACACCTGTTTAGCATTATTGACAAAATATTGATTGCTTGTCTAGGTGTCACCATGGAGAATATTGCAGAGGGCAGATAAAGTAATGGGCTATAAATTCCCTTAAGTAGTAACTGAGCTGGTTAATTTGCAGCGTGTGATGAAACAGATCAAAGGTAAAGCAGTGAAAGCATGTTGTAATTTGGTCAGGAACCAGGAAATCGTGCACAAGAGGAGTAAAGGCTTCCACTGGAAATGCAGACACAGCACATTTCCCTCCATCTCTTCTACCAACTCTTTTGTCTTATGTGACATCAGATAAGCTGTTTCATTAAGTCTTGGGTGGATGTTCGAAGGCCTCGATCTCATTGTATGTGTGTATGTGTGTGTGTGTGCTGAGAAGTAAAGTCTTCCCTTTGCTCTAATCCACATATTTTGATCCAGCCCACTGTTCAAATTCGAGGTGGAAAAGTGCAGAGACGGCAACGCTTTGCTTTCTCAGACTGTCTGGCCCACAGTGCTTTACCTGCTGAGCCCAGAGCCTCACCAAGCCTGAAGGCCTCTGTTTCTTTAACCCTGTCCCCACGTATGTCCCTGGCCCACACAAAAGCCATCTGGGGCGCGGTTGAGAGCTTTAGCAACAAAATAACTCTTTCAATCTGCACTCTGCATGGTTCAGACTGCAGGGCGTTGAAGTCCCCAATACCAAGACTCTTACTAGACCTCCTCCTCCTTCTCCTCCACCCTTCTAATCCTGGCCTACATGACTGACTCCAACTGAAAGCACCACACGCCAGAGGTGGGAGCCAAAGGCGCTGTGAGACCACCTGCTCATCAAACTAAATTGCACTCACTGAAGGCAATGGGGAATAGAGAGAATGAAAAGGAGGGGACCAAGAGAAAAAAAAAGTAAGAATAAAAAGAAAGACAAGTCAGTGCTCTCCCTCTGTGATCTTGGCAAACAAAAGAACAAATTACATTTCTGCGTCATGGCACCCGAGGGTCAAAATCGGCATAGGGTCCCTCTCAGTGCTGTTTGTGTGCGAGCATGCTGATATAGGTTCCATCAGTTCCCACAAGAGTGCCAGAGAGGTGCACAGGCCTACCTTTCAGCCTTTCATCTTGGCTTCTTTTGTATTCCGCTACACTTGTGTCTGTTGTTTCTTCCCTCTATTGGGCAGAATTGACTGTTATTATTCCAAACAGCATTATCTTTATTAATGCCACAGGTCTCAGGACTGTGCACTCCCTGGTCTGGAAAAAGCTGCAACCAATCTCCCTAGATAAAAGCTCAGTGGAGAGCTGTATGCAAGCCAGACAGTTCGGACAGGCCTTCATCCTCCCTCCTCATTCTCAGAGAGAGGTATAGGCCCTACAAAGACTAAGATATGGCTTTAATCTTAGCACTTTCAGTCAGACAGAAACATTTGAACCGAGAGCGGCTCTCTAGAGGGCTATCAGAAGTCACTTTGGGTTGTTAGACACTAGTCAGAACAAAACAATTGGATTATTAGTTAAATGTGTTTCTATAATATTTGAAAATTGCAAATGAAGAATGATATCGATAATGAAAAAGCTTTGAAATCCTGGAAATTAAGAGAGAGGTTTTGGAATAACAAACTGTTCAGGTTATAAGTCATGGAACGATATCTTCCTGGTGCTCGTGTTTATGAGTGTGCCCTCCATTTCTACTGTGGCTTATATTTGTGGCGGCTCACATGTGCTTGGAGCTGAGGCCATTTCCCGAAGTCAGCCATGCGTGATGAGTTATTTTAAAAGTGGTGTGGAGAGCTGACGTGTGGCCAGGCCAGGCCAGGGCAGGGCAGCGGCTGGGGTCTCGGCTTAGTGCCTCAAGCCCCTCGCTCCAGTGGTCACACAGCATCAGCTCCCGGCCTGAGCCCGGACACTGATTTATGGGACAGGGGGATTACCATCAAACCAGGCGTGAGGACCACCCAGATGGTGGCACAAGACGACAGCCGCACAAACACAGACAGACACACATGCACACAAATTCAAATATACTTATGAATTCACAAAAGCATGTATGTACCTTTTTAACACAGATATCCACAGAAATACACATACTTAAACAAATAATGACTTAAACGAGAGCATAGATCTTGCTATTTAAGATGTTAAAAATTAAAGATTAACACTTTCTTGGAATAACCAAACATGAAAAGCCGCACATGCTATTTGTAATGGCTCTGTTAACCACTCAAGTGCAGTGGGAGGGATTAGTTTGCTGATGGTTTTTTCCTAAGTTTGCATAATGCACAATTGAAGAGTGATGGATTTTTTATCTCTTCTTCTTCTTCTCATCTTTACAGATGGGGAGCAGAAGCAAGGCTCAAACTTCGGCTGTCATCAAAGGTTTTGTAAATTATCTGACACTGGTGACATTCAACATAATCAGTAACTTCACTTAACACTTTTCTCAATGCAGGTGTGGACTACGGATGCATTTACCATACTTAATACTTTTCCACCAAGTCACATTTTCATCCAAGAACATGTGCAAATACTCTGAGCAAAAGAGGAAAAAAGGAAGAAAAACACATATTTCTCACTTGCCAGGGCACAGCACAACTCAACCTCAAGGCACCAGTTGGATGAGTTGAACAATAAGAGTCAATGACAAATCGGACGTGGTGCATTCCTTGGGCAAACACTCACCTCATAAAGGGAGACAGGTAGGCAAACACTAACCTGCCCTAAGCTAATAACCCATGTGGAGGCAAACATACACACTCACACATGCACACACTTGAGCTTGTCCATATGTTGAGACAATGATGGGAATTAGACTGCGCAAAACTGTGTTAGCGTAAAGATAGGACCAGATTTGCTCAGAAATACTAAAGGACATCGAATTCCCATCTCAGAGAAAGTCACTTGTAGCAATTTTCATAACAACGTCACCATACCAAAGAGGAAAGCAGGAGGTCTGTCTTTTTGTGCTGTGTTACTGTGTCATGTGAAGCGTGGAAATAGACTGGTACACAACTATAATGTAAATGATAGGCCCTTCTCTGTTCAAGGGTTCTCTTGATCATTGCACTGCAGAAATAAACAGAAATTATTTTAACAAAGGCCATGACAATGGCTGCAGGAGAAGGATTTAAGTGGCTTAGACAGAATGTATTTTGTAATAAGTTGCACATTATAAACCACATGTCTGTATGCAGCTTGCTCAACACTTGTGTATGTGTGTGCATGGTGTTTAAAAATGTCTGCATGCATGTGTGTCAGGGACTCATTGATGACACTTTCCTACCAAAACAATCTTCCCTAAATTTCCCCTAAGACCTTCGTTCCCAACAGAAGAGAGCAGACCTCCAGTGACAGTACCACTTCACTCAGTAGGATTCACCCTCAAAACCTCCTGACCATGTGACTCCCTCCAGCTGCCTTTGGATTGGCTCAGAGGTGGAGAGGATGAAGAGAAGAGGGGGATGTGATGGCGGCAGGGAGCGGGCTGGCAGCGGACACATGAGAGAAAACAAATTCCTGCCTCATTGCCATGGAGATGAGTCAACAGCGGGTCGGAAGGGGTGGGGGGGCACAGCGGGCCGAGGGTTGTGGAGCACAGGCTGACCTGCTGTAGTTAACAATTCATCCCCGTATCCGGCTCCCAAATGATTGGGCAAACATGGAGTGCTGCAGAGTCAAAAGGGCCCCAAGGGGCTGAGAGAGGGGCATCACCCTGGGGTGACACGCTGACAGGCACAGAGTAAGGGATGGGGGGCACCAGTGGGGAGGGAGGCTGGCTGATGGCATGTGGGAGAGGGGCTAAGTACATTGACTACCCAGGCTGCAGCACAAAACAGAACTGATGGCTGTGGCTTTGTAAAGCAGTGTAATTAAACGATTTGCGTCAAAATGTTGTTATGAGGACGAGAACAATCTGGTAAGTCTTAACCACAGTAACACTAAGTATCTGGCAAACATCTGCTTTGTTACAGATAGTGAGAACATTTTGCACATCTGGGTGAGCTACGGGAGCTGCAAAGTAAAACACTGAAGCTTGGAGATAAGGACATAACATCACCTTATGACATCTAAGCACACGGTGTCCCTATTGGACACATGGACAATAACTTTAACACGGAAACACCACAAGCACACTGAGACTATTTGCAGTATCTTTAGTAACATATATACTCACCAGAAGATCCCTGAGCAGCAATGAAAGGTTGACATCTCATTCCAAGACTTCCAAGGATTCGTTCACTGTGAAAAAAAAAAAAAGAACAAACGTCACTTCACAGGCCAACTATATAGTATCCCATCGCTATATCTGCTTAACTCTTCACTCTCCATTTGTTCAGCTGGGTTCATTTAGGTAAAACAGTGTTAGCGCATGTAATATGAGGTACGTATGGAAGAATGGTTCAAAACCTCAACCCACAGGGCTTAGGTTCCAAAATACTGACCACTTTACAGTGGAGCACAGCGCCGCTTGACATTAATGGGTCAGAGACAGAAATAACAGACAAGCGACGGGTGGATCTCATCAATGTCACATCATACAGCAGAAGAACCACAAGGCTTCAATACTGTACTTACATTAGGCCAGACGTTATGTAGTGTAAGCGTTTGTCATATGTAACTTTATGCACTGTCACGGTGTGGTTTGCCCAGAATGGCAAACCAAATCCCATTATCCAATAGGCCATCTTACTTTGAAGGGGTTGAAATGCCACCATTACAACAACCTTTCAGTGGGCAGCAGTGTAAGAAGGGTGTGCTAGCAGAGAGGACGTGTTACTGGTTCTCCACTGCTACTCACGTCAGAGCACAGTGCTTTCACAAACACTGCTGAAGCATGTCCTTCTTTTGGTGGGAATTAGGATCCCCTCTATAATAATCCACCCAACAAATCTTATAAATAAAAAACAGGACTGGATCATTTATAGTGTGTCTGTCAGAAATAGAGAGGAGTGAAAGGAACAAAAACAAGGGGAAAAAAGCAAGATGATGATAAAAATAGCAGATGTTCAGAGTCACTTCTCGAAAGGTGTGTCATTCAGGGAGTTTGGGACGAACTTTTGGCCACGGCTGAGCCCTAAATTTAGCAATATTTACTAAAATAAAAAGTGAGTTCAGTCCCTGGCACTGGAACTTTCTCCTCCCCATTCATGACCTCAGTGGTGCAGCCAGCGTCACTCATGACGAAATACAAACCATATAAAACAACAAAAAAAGACCTCCTCAAATACCCTGAGTACAGAAGGGAAGACCGCAATTTAATGTTCCCTGTAAATGATCCTATTATGGCAATCCAAGTCCAAATCAACAGAAAAATACGGCTTTGCACACTCTAAATTTAGAACAGTTTGAGCATGAATTATCTTTTATATAACTTTAAACAGAAGACATTGTCTAGTTTGATAGTAAGAAATTGAGAATGAAAGCCTTTTACCTATGTTTCTGCAGATGCTTGCTTGACTGTGTGTACATAAAGTGAGTAAAGGATGTATGACACATGTAGAAAGCTCCTGTGTTTGTTTACTGTATCCATACATGCCGGGGATGAGCCTGTGTGTGGCAGACAGGGGAGGATGCCCCAGGGCCAGGCTGAGGAGTAAGTGAAGCAGAAGCCCCATCTAAGCTCTAAAGCATGCGAGTAGCAGGCCTGTAACTAAAACACAAGCATAAACACGGGCGATGTTAGGGATTACACCCTGCAATACCGCCGCAGGAAACCACAGACAGTGCAGGTGTAACCATCGCCACGGACACATTCTTCCCCAACTCCTTTCTGCCAGAGGAGGACTGACTGACAGCTCATCATCTACCCTTGTTGGCTGTGTGAAACTTGTGTAAACATCTGCGGGCATTTGTATGCCTATGTGTGTGAGCTACAGGTGAGGAACACACGCACACACACACACACACACACACTCAGAAGGATTACAACGGCCTAATGTCATGTCAAAGAAGCCTTGCAGCACAATACCACTCTCTTTCAGAGATTGTAAAATGTTTCCTTTGAGAAATTGCTTTTTATTTATTGTATTTCATCATTGTCTCACTTTCCCTAAGTTGATCTGATACATCAATTTTGCAAAAGCATCTATTAATAGCAATATATCAAAGCAGAGATTTTATATATATATATATACTTATATGTATATATATAACAGTTATACTGATAGGATGTTTTTAACACATTATGTTTTCTCGATGACAAAAACAATAAGATTTAGTGAGAGCAGCAAAGGATGAATGGGGAGGAAAGCACATTTCCTCAGTAAACAGCACCCTCTAGAGCAACACCCTAAATTCAATCTGGCACGTAACTCTCATTGCATTGTTGCTGCCTCTTTTCAAAAACATCTGAAAATTATACTCATATGGTAGATAAATCAGCAAGAACTACTTCATGTAAAAATGGCAAACATCCATTCCATTGCTTTAATGGTAAATAAATGAGAAAATCTGATTTTTTTTTCTTTTCTGTAAAAGATACCAAATAAGCAGGTTGTCTTGTTGTCTGGCTTATTTCTGAGCCACATATGCACGATTACAGAGGTGAGGTTGAACCACTCATTTTCCCAGTGTGAGTTGATAATGAGGCAGGCCGTTATTAAGATGTTTGCTTTAATCGTGTTCTGGGTTATTAGGGGCGGTTTACAGTACACAAGAGAGATTAAGGTAGGCCACGCATGACGGAAAGAGCTGAGGAGGTCAACGATAAGCCAGCTACCCACAACTGTGAAGCGGGCAGAGAAATATGAGCGCACAGTAGGACAAGAAACCCAGCAAGACAAAACTCTCTCTCTCTCTCTCTCTCTTTTTTATTCTCTCTGTCTCATTCGCCCTCTCTCTGTTCACGTTACACAACCACAAAGGAATGCCTCGTATATCGGAGACAGATTTAAAACAAGCACAAAAGAAAAGAACAGTAAAGAGAGGATTGCAGAGGGATCTATGGAAGCAGTAGGTGTTGTTTGGTTCCTTTATATTTGTATGAAAGGACAACATGGCAGAGAGCTTGGCAGTACTGTAAAGGCATGCTGCAGTGATACACAAGTCCAGGCACATACGCACCTAACTACTTCACACATGCTTACATAAACTAAATCAGCCTGAGACACATGGTCGTGTGCACCAACCAGGGAGCACTACATTTCCTCTATATTTTTCCATGCCATTAATAAAAATAGTAATTGTACTGTTTCAATACATTTAGATGGAATTTAGGGAGCACTTGAGAATCCATCACTTTATGAGCTTCCAAACTTTCCCACAGAATTCCCACCGTTTTTCCGTGCGTTTGACCCACACACATTAAAGCAGCACTCAATTAGGACGGCACACAGAGCCTGAAATGGGGCACTCATATACTACTCAAATATGAAATATAGCACCCACCACTTATGTTTATAAGACCCGTGTTGCATTAAAAAACAATGCTATTTCCTGACATGCAGACAATCAAATGTTATTCATTAAGTACAATTAAAAATAGTTTTTTTTTTATATTTTGAAAAACTGTTAAAGTTGTAAACTAAAGCCAAAAGTGAGCTGAACTGTGTCTGTAACATCAGGTGGATCCACGCTTTTGTATTATTTACCCACCAAGGCTAAAACACTTCTTTGATAGGAAGACAAAAGTTGAATTTGGTTTGCCATTTTTAATGTCTTTTATTTTATTCAGTTGCACGTTACAAACAAGCAAACCACAAAAATTGTAAAAATTTTAATTCATGCATTCCTTTTTCACTAGATTAGTAAAAGGTGTGTGTGTGTGTTTGTGAATCAAGTTAGCAGAAGGTCAGAGTGGTGAAGTATTAGAGCACTTGTTTGCTCTCTTCCATGTACTCTTGGGGACCAGCCTGTTTGAGAGTTTGAACAGTGACGTGTGAAACTTGTAAAAACAGGACATAGCACAGCTGTTTGCTTAAGAACACCCAAAGAATGGACTGCCATTACAAAACAAATCCCTCAGCCTGCATTCCTGCTGTCCATCATACCTTACCTGTTGAACAAGAAATGACACAAAGCGGAAAAGGTAGTTACAAGAAGATCTACTTCATGACTTGTAACTTGCAACAATATGACCCAAGGAAAGAGGCACACATCTACAAGTTTATATGAGCATAAATTATCTTTCTTTCTTTCCTGTAAGTATGAACATGTTCACACTAATACAGAGACACATACTGTTGTCCCATAGCCAAAGGAAACTTCATGGGCGAGCATCTGACTTAAAGCTTTGATTAATCATTAAAAACAGTAATGAGAAATAATGGAAATATTGTAATTATTTCAACAATTTTATTTTTTATATATATTGTTAAAGGGGATTCATTTAATTAAGAAATGTAATTTTGAGTGGCTGTTGTGTCATTATGCCTGATCCAAGATTCAATGCATTGCTTCATTGCAATGTGATTTTCTTAATTCATGCATGCAATGCATTTGTAATTTTGCCAACAAAACCACAGCATTACAGTTCTACGTAATTACACTTTCACAATGCCCTTGCAACATTGAAAATCACATCTTGACAGCACCATTTGTCGTTTCGTCAATGAAACAATATGAAAATTAAAACAGCGTATTTAAGAGGTGTAAACTATTACACTAAGTCATAACTACACTGACAGCACTCATAACAAACCAAATTTTTCAAGTGCTGCTGTTGGCTTAAAGCTGCATTTGAACTACACTGTGTTCATGCCAATGAGGCTGTGAATTTAATCCACACTTTCCTGTCACAAGAGATCCACAGACCTACAGACAGGACAGTATGTTAACTATTAGAACAAACCATTGTTGCAATAATTAAAGTGAAAGATGTCACAGGTGACAGGGCCTAAGAGAGGTGGTGTGTTAAGTGAAAAAGATAACACACATTAAATACCGCACCCCAGTGCCCCCTCTTTGCACTGGGCCCTCACACAGTTTCTCCTCTGGAATTTCTTTATTATATCCAAAATCCAGTGAAACTTGATGGACCATTATTGTGACATCGGTAGAGCTGAAATGATTGACTCTCCATTTATTTTTTATAAATTGTTTAAGTAATTTCTTTACCAGAAAATTGTGATTTTTCAGTTTTAATTCTTTGTAAAATTAATATCTTAATCCGACAGTGTCACCTTAAGCTCAGGGAAAATTTGATTGTCATGTTCACTATGTTCTGACATTTTTTTTTATCCATTAATCCTTTGGTCTTTAAAACATGAGAAAACCGTGAAGAACAATTTCCTTCTTCAAATGTCTTGTTTTCTCCGACCAACAGTACAGAACCCAAACATATTTTATTTACTCTGATGCAAGATAAGAAGCTGCAAATCTTCACCTTTGAGATATTGGAACTATACCATAATGAATGCATTTTTAATGACTTGATCATAAAAATACTTATACTTAATTATTTATACTTTTGATCCACACTGCCATGATAGTCACAAAGCTGCAGAGTGTCATGATAGATGATTTTCCCCATAAATTGTATCTTACATTTTAAAACACCAAAGGCAACAGACAGTTTAATAACGGTGCCTTCTGTCGGGCATCTGTTATATCAAACATTTTAATGATGTTTTCAGCAGAGTTACCCAACTTGCTCTTATGTAACATGTGATTCAGCCTATGAAAACAAACTGATGGATCCGATTGTAAAGCTGGGGTGACACTGGGTGGAAATCCATCAACTGGAACATATGAAAAGGGAGAGGGGCACCACCGATTCCAGACCCCTCCCCTGCCTGCCATCATCCTCGTATCAGAGGAGCCATTGGGAGAACTGGATGTGATTTGTATGTGTGTTTTTGAAGAGGGGTGCTCATAAACAGCCATGAAAGGGGCCCCTCTATTCAGCCAGCCAGCAGAGATGCGCTTCACTGGGCCGGCCTTTTGTTTTCCCCTGCTCACAAAACCTTAAGCATAGAAAAAAAAGGGGTTGATTGTCTCGATGTGTGCAGGCCCAAATGATGCCATTAGACTGGGTGCCCGCTTTGCGTAAAAAAGGCTTCAGTAGCGTTTGAAGTGATTTAAAAGATGCAGGAGAGAGCTGCCTGCAAATCCTGTTTGGGAATAACACTGGAGGAGAATGGGGAGGTAAAATGCCAAGCTAGTGATCATTCTATAGTATGCAAAATTGCTCTCAAGTCCATGAGTGCCATGGATGTTAAAACAAAAGATGCGGAACATTCCTTTGTCACGTGATGAGGGTCAATGTGCTGTGGTGGTGCGTGGGGTCAGGAAGTTCACCAAACTTCCCACGCTGCCTTACACCATAAGATCGCGGTTAAAGCCTGTAACGCTCTTCATTATTGGCAGGGGAATTTTGTTCAGTGTCCAAGTGCCCACACACAGAAAATACATACAGAACTTCCTCATCAGCATGACAAGGCTAACACACCAATTACACACCTAGGAAGGAAGAACGCTGAGAACAACGCTCTTAATGAAAATAAACGTTGCACACGAATGTGTCGGGTACGTTGGTGATGTCACAGTGATACACTAACGAAACCGTACGGGACCAAGCAAGCAGGTTATAATTTGAGAATGACACTGTGCCAGCCATTGGGCGGGGCATGTCATCATGGTGACCATTTGTCGACAGCAACCTAATAGGCTTGAGAACCTGACAGTGTCAACAAAGGGAAAGTGCCAAACAAAACCACTTGTTGTGAGTGAGAGGGCTCCTGAACAGGCTAGGTCCGGTTCCACTACACTCCGCTCAGCCTTCACTTCCAGTCACATTATGTCTGCTTGCCATCTCAGCTATCAGGAAGAACATTTCATGTTTGTAGATTTTTCATGAATGATGCGCTATTTTCGGAAGCCACCCACGCTTACTCTCAGATAACCTTTTAATGTTAATACATTTGATTTATTTTTTTCGCTTTTCAGGGTCATAGAAATGGTAATAGAAAGCAACACACCAAAAATATATATACAGTATACAGTATATATATAGATATATATATATACAGAATATATTTTCAGTATTGAATGCTTTGGATGCATTTGTCTGTTTTTATATATTTTAGAATTACTTTTGTTGTTGCTTGTGCCCTGTGCCTGCTTTCCACTCATAACTTTTAGGAATAATAAGTCACTAGATAAAAGGTATGAATGAATGATATTTGTTAGTGGACATGATATGGCATATTTACTACAACAGCAATTAGTCATGGTAGATGGGCATCCTGTACCAACACTTGGCAATCTTGCAGAAAAGGGTACTAATATAGTTTGAAAGTCAAACACAAAAGTACCTACGGGAAAATTCCAGTCTACAAAAATATAATTAGAAATACTTATTTATTATTCACACCAGGTGAGCTAACAGTGAGTTGGTTGGAAACATTCAGCGATTCAAATGGGCTCCAAACTGATCGGGTTTTCCCCCACCTGGCATATTTGTCAGCTGTCTGGCCTGCCAAGCAATATCACCTCTGATTGCACATGACAGGGTAGTCAAATGCCCAAATACCTTACTTATCAGTGCTCGTTAGTAACACAGTTTGAGAAGTTTGAGATAAAGTTTCTGTTGTAGAGTATAGTCACCTCTGGGATCTATGGACGGTAACTTTATGTTGACACACTGTTTTCTTCTCAACAGGCTTTCATATCTACTGTATCTGCTTATTCTCAAGGTTTTTTTCAGAAGCTACACGAATGAACCAACTTTTCAATTCCAGTACAAGTAATAAACAAATGCTGAGCCCTGCAAGGAAGCGTAAACATTTATCACAAATGCTGTGAGGAGAAATGTGAACATAACACCACAGCAGCTGCTCCTCGAGAGCTTCAGAGACTTATGTTTCTCATTTACTGTACTACATGGTAGGTAGAAGATAATAAAATGAAAAACAAAAAATCTAAATCTATGTTTATGAGGCTGGTATGATGATATTCTATTCTTCTGGGTTTCAAATTCAGCACGACAGTTGTCAGATTTAAGAGAGACAGGAATGTTATAAAACACGTTCCTTAAGAGGACACATTTACATGAAGTGTGTTCAAATGTGTGGTCTCATATTCCTTATGCTTCCTTGTGAAACCAAGTAGCAGGTCCTGCATGGCCATGATGTCAGTGGAAGTCTTTACCAGGATGCTTGATATGGGTCCTGTGGGCTCCTGCTGATAAGATTGAGGAGCAGGTCATTAGGAGACCCTCAGCAAACTGCTTGTTGGATAACAATGCTGCCTCAGTCCCAGCTATCGGGCCATCTCACCACAGACCACATGCAGGCTAGCCGGACACAGGTAATCAGGGCTGTCAGAAGGGGCTCCTGCAGCTCCTCTTGCAGAAACCATAAACTACCATCTCTGCCCAATAAAACTATTTCTACTGAACATACAGGATAGAAACTGGCATATAAACACATTTTATAATTTTTATTTAAGAGTAGGAAAAATCTAATTCCGATGGCAGCTGGGCACTCTTGCAAGGACTCACTTTGTGATGCATTTAGCAATGCCAAGTAAACATTCTCCACTTCTCTTTCAAGTGACCCTCCTTGCACAAGCATCGCCACAGACTCTCTGTCAAACCGGTTGGTGGCGAAATCACTGTTCATTGTGATGCGCGTTGCCATGGATGCACCCAGGTGTTGCTCATGAGCCAAGGCAGAAGTATCAGAAAGCCAAGGCGCTTGCTAATCCTTCTCCATACCACAGTGTGTCAATAATCAGGAATGTACTGCCTAAACTAAACCATTGTTCCTCTGCCAACAAAATCACAAATATAAGCACTGACACTGCTTCTGGGCACTGCCGTCTCTGAGACTGGAAAAAAAAAACTGAAGAGAAACAACAAGAGTCAAAGATGGAAGCTTTGATATCTCTCCAGACAGCTTAATACTGTCTAAATTATAACGCTGTGTACTACAGTGCATGGGGAGATGTATAGTATTGTACTGTTGGGGATTGACTAAAGCAGTTGAGTAGCAGCTTTTTTTATACAGTAGGACAAAGTCAGAGCTCCTGAGAAGACCAGCTACTGTCAACAGTTTGAAGGCTTTGAACCAGCACTAAGCCCTGAGACAGCAGGAAATATCCTCTTCAGTTCTTTGAACTCAGTCCCATTAGAGCTCAATTCTCAAAATAAAATGTAATAGAAAAATAATCTCACATGGATTTATACAGACGCACCTGACAATAGCGTCTGATCTTTGCGGACAAAAGCTACCAAACCAAACTAGCAGCTGCCCGCTGTTCATCTGTCATGGAGTAAAGTTTTATTACTTTTCTCCAAAGCATGTGGCAAGTTGCCATTTTCATGATGACTGGTGGTTCACTAAAAGTAATTTGTCTCCTGTGTCATACTCTTATATGTCTTACTTTTAAGACGTTGCATGGTAGCTGACATGTTAAAGAGTCATCTCGACATAAAGCAGCAGCAGCTGCCTTACACAAAACCACAGCTCATACTTTAAGATCAGACATGTAGACGTGAGTCCATCCAATATAAGACAAGACAATAGATTGCCTGTTGTCTCTCGTACGTATGTGTGTTTTTAAAGGCTGCGGTATCACAGAACAGAGAAGCGCACAACTGGGCTAACGGATGCGGACGTAGTGGTGAGACCATTGTGGAACGTTCCGGCACTGAAAAGGTCCTCCTGAGAGCTTTATTGTGTGGGGCGGCTAGCCACAGCAAGTTCTGTTTCCCCGAGATGCAAGGCCTCACTTCAAGCCACAACAATGAGTATCTTTGTCAAGCCACACTATTATCCTTGCACATTACTGTAAATGACAGAAGAGGGTAGTGTGTCGAAGATCCCATTTAATGAGCTCCAGGTATGTGCTTGTCGTAAAATGAGAAACTAATTTAAACATCTGCCGGGCTGAGCTTTTGTGCCTTCAGCGTCTAAGAGCATGAGTGTGCTGATCTGAAAGCTTCTACGGAGAGTCAATTCAGAGGTTTAAGTGGAAATGAAGTCAACAAAATCTGATCAGTGATCCTAAATATCATCTTTCAAAACACCTTTGGATATGAAACACAATTCTTTGGAGACATGTAAATTTAATACTTGTTCATTGGACAGAATATAGGACATGTTCCTTGTGGTCTTGAAACCAGGTTTCCAGGTTGAAACCAATGTTGTTTTCTGCAGTTGATGTGTGTTAGAACACCACAAACCGAATTCAGAAATGCACTTTTTCAGGAAGTCTTGGTGCACACCTGAACATTATAAAGTTGTTCTCATCTGCATGAAGCCATAAATGCTCCAGACTGATTCAATTGTCCATACTTGGTCTAAACACACCCTGAAGAGCTAAAAACACAGATCATCTTGTTAAGTCAACAGGTCAAAGGCAATCAGACAGGCAGAGGCACTTGACCCTGCCTTCTAGATTACAGCTCAACCTGAACTTGACCCTGCAGTCACCTGATTGAAGAGCCTGTATTTTCGACGGAGCTGGTTGGTTGAGGATTATCTGACCCCAGACTTGTAGAACTTGGCCCTCCTCACTTGGCAAGTACTCACTCGTCCTGATGTCATGCATCTAATTGTTCTCGCTGCGTGGGATGTGAAGTCTGATATAAGGTACATTGTTGACTGTGTACTTGTGTGGCTTGTGTGAGTGTGTGTGTGTGTGTGTGTGTGTGTGTGTGTGTGTGTGTGTGTGTATGTATGTCATCAGGAGCCAAGCTAACACTT
>JAVQJL010028683.1:0-22923 GCA_036024295.1 Nannoperca obscura
CACGTACAACTCTGTCTTTTTCACTGATAAGGACATCAAAAAAGCATATTCTTAAAGCATATATACCTTGTTAACTTGTTATTGGAATGCAGAAACTCATTCATAATATACATATTTTACTTTTGGGCCTGTATGCTAATTATGGAGGTAGAGCCATGGGGGCAGTTAGCTTAGTTTTACATAAAGACTGGAAGCAGGGGGGAACAGCTAGTCTGGCTCACTTGTTTTTTTTTAATCATTTCTGTTTGCGTACACATTAAACAAACGAGTGTTAATTATTAACTTTAAAGATGCCAGTGAGTATATTTTTGAAGTTTGGATAGAGCCAAGCTGGCTGCTTCCCCGTGCTACCAGTCTTCATGCTAATGTAAGCTAATCACCACAGATACAAGAGTGATATTGATCTTCTCATCTAACTCTTGGCAAAAAAAGGTATTTCCCAAAATGTCTAACTATTCATCGAAAATTGCATTTATCTTATATACAGTATTCCCTTCTGAACAATTTAATGACACCACATTAATTCTAAATTGGCCTAAGATAGTCAGCCAAGTCAACAGTTATTTTCTCCTGGGCTAGAGAGGGTCTATCCCCTCCTATACATCACCAGCGCTCACAACAGTAGTCTGGACTGGAAGTCTGGATCTGTAAAGACTAAGAGGTTATAGCCGGAGAGGCTGCAGAGTAGAAAGGAAGTCTGGAGCTGTACTCTGCAATGCTGTGCAATTGTTATGTGTGATAAATACAAGAGCAGACCACAAACACAGATGTAGCCATACAGGGGGGTGGCAGATCGATCTTGACCTCGGTTGACCTCATCCTCCTCTTCGTTTCTAAAAGTTACATGTGTGCAATATTATTTATTTTTTCTCAAACTAGTTTCTATGCTGTGCCTGCCCTGCTCCCTTCTCCAGGCCCGCAGGAAGAAAATGTCTCAGGAAAAGGCAGGGGGTGAGAATTAGACCATTCTCTCTGCTGAAACAGGAAAGAAACCAGGTTGGGTTTTAAAGCAGTTCTCCTGGCTCTAATCCAAGTGTTACCCCCTTACCTCCCACCCCATGAACACACACACACACACACACACACACACACTATTAAATTCCTCTACTTAGTGATGATGCCAAGACTATTCCCTTCCTCTCCCCACCCATCCCTTCTTTCCCCTCTGATTGGCACTGCTGCTCCTCACTACCTCATATCCCAGGGTTTTCGTACGAGCCCACTGGCCAATCAGGTTAGCTGATATGGTTCCAAATTCTGTCTGACATCACAGGCCAGAAGGAGGCAAAGCAATCATTCATGCTGCTTTTGGCTCTAATACCCTCTCTCTTTACAGTATATATAGTGTATGTATACACAGATACATGCGTTAAACTAAACGTCAGTTTTCTTGTAACATAAAGAGCATATAAGCAATTACAAAATGGTTTATAAACACTATAATGTAACTGCGGAGTAAGTGGGCCTTGAGTGTTCTTTTTAGCTTTAGTTTAAACCTTTTTAAATGAATATCTTTAAGGTCATCATTCATTGAGTGTTTATACACCAATAAAGGATGTTTCGTAGTAGGAGATATAACTGCTAACGAATTACATTCATAAACACTTACATTTGTCCTTTAAAAATGACAATGTGTTGAAAACTATGTATTAAGTATTTATATATTGCTCAAAAATGCTAAACAGGGGGGTTGAAGTAAAGTGTTGCAAATGTGGTCTTTTTCAACAAAATAGAGACAAAAACAATGATGTTTTGAAAAGCATGATGAGCCCATGACACTATCGTGACTTGCAGAAATGAAACCAAACAATAGTTTCTGAAACTTCCCATTCTGAGCCAATATTACTGCAGCCTCTGTACATGAGAGACTTTCAAATGCAACACCAGTCTCTTTAAGTGCTGACGTCATCTCACAAAAGACACACAAATGCGCACACCCAGCTAGGCATACCATCTTTAAGCCTTTCTAATCCTTGATCTCAGACAGGAGGGGGCCACTCACACAGACACACACACCCCACCTGTCCCACTGAAGATGCTAGACTGTCTATTGATGAGCACAGGCTAAGGTCATTACTGTGATTGTCGTGTGAAGGTAAAGAGGGATTATTTTGCCAGCGTCCACTCAACCCACATCAGGAGACTTAACGTTTTCTCTTTTGTCTTTATCTCTCCCTCTTTCTCTTACAATCTCTCCGGCTCACTTTGCTTCGTTTTCTTTCTCCCTTGTCTCCATGGGGATTTGAGCAGAGAGAGCGGCAGGGAGGGAGGGAGGGAGGGAGGGAGGGGCGGAGGTGTGAGCCAGTCAACAAGTTTCAAGTTTATATATATATATATAAATAAAAAAAGAGATAAAGGAAGTATGCGCGAGTTGCATGCGCAGACCCGACAGGCACAGTGGTCACAAATGACCTTGAGCGAGCTCATTCATAAAGCCAACCTACATAGCAGGGGGGCACAACCAAACATCCAAAAGTGATAAAAATCTGTTGGGGAGCGGATATAAAAGACCAGGGCAAAAAAAGGAATAAACGAATTAAGTCAGATAAAGCCTTGTTCCTATTGCACTCTGGAGACTTGCTGCCATGGTGGTAGAAAGGGGAGAGAGGAAGAGAGAGCTTTAGAAGTGAGTGAAAGAAAGGAAAAGCGGTGAGCTGAGTCACACACTGAAACTTGTTACTACAGCTATTCACAACTTTATTACAGAGAACAGATCAATTTACAATAGTCTATAAAGAAGCCAGAAACATTTCTCCAACTTTTCAATGTATAAACATCTTTGATTTAAAACAATGTAACTCCATTTCACTTCATAGTTTCCAATAACCTTTAAAATCCTTCAGTGGCTCCCGCGCATGGTAGCAGCAGCAGACTGCTCCTGGATCCCGTCCCACAATCCACTCTGATGTTTAGCTTTTCAAGTGAGGCTCTTGCCTCAGTAGAAACAACCTATGATGGAAGCTAAATCAAACTCTTGGCACAATCAGGGGAGTATGATAATGAGTGAGCAGAATTAAATGAGAAGAATTTAAAGACAAATGACAAAGTGAGGAACGACGAGGCCAATTTAAACACAATCTGACATTGTCCAGACTTGTAAATATTGCCCTGTTTAAATAAATCAACTATTCTTTCTCCACTGCTCATTATCCCCTATCCCTTCATCTTCCCATTAACTGACCTGCCAGGCTGTCTGTTTCTTGGCTGCTCTATACAATGACATGTTTACCTCCAGTCATTTTCCCATTTAGATCCCTGAAGAAGCACAGGGAGGTGAGATCGTGTCTCTGTGTGTCCAACAATAACATCAAGCCTTTTCTGTAATTTTGTTATCATCACCTGTGTCGCTAAATGCAAAATAAACATTGGAACGAGTTAGTTCAGTCGGATTTTTATCATCCTTGAAAATTAACAAGGTACGGAGTGAAGGGAATAAAATGACATGTATCCTGCATTGTAATGCAAGTGTCAGGTAGTATCACGTGTATCAAGCCATCCTTCTGCAACAATGACACACTAGTACATTAAAATCCAAGGACATTAACAGGATGATGAGAACATGAAATAAGGTAAGCACACAAAGTCTTGGGGTTTGGTATTGTAGGAAGTCATTTGTGTTGCCTCTTCTGTTCTGTTTGATGGTTTTCAGTATCTTTGCTAATCTAAAGCTGCAGTCAAATGAATCATATAGAAGTAGTACACAATTAAGGCCTACCTGTTTTCCAGACACAGTTTGGGGTGTAGGCTGTTGCACAGAAGCCAAGAAGCAGAAAAGTCAGTTTGCTACAACCACACCAGTTTGGTTTCACAAAACTACGTCACACTGCTCACTTACATCTCCATCACAGCAAGACAGAAAGTGGTTGCTTTGCAGAAAGTGGCTGGCAAACTCTGTAAGCCTGCCTCTATAGGACATGGATCTACATTGATGAGGAGTTTCACTGACCTGGACTTCTACACAGAAACATTCAAAACACATCCAGCACTTTCCCTATACTCAGAGTGACGCCATAAACCCAACTGTCATGTTATACGCTCATTGGGTCTCCTAGAAACCAGAACCCATTACCATAACACAGTTTCATATAGTGCTGTCTACATATGGGTAAGCTTCCACAGAAAATGTTGTAGTCTCATAGACAACTGCACTATTTCTTCAAATGCAGAATGCAAACAGCTCTGAACACATCACTTTAGTACCAAGACAGAGAAAACATACATTAAGCCAAGATGGTGCGGTCCCAGATTTGACTGGGCTTTGTCTAAACTGTGGCCAATGAAGCAAAAACTGTGCGATCAGTCAAACCCAACTAACAGTCTTTCGGAGCTTGAACAGTTGGACACAAACAAACACTCTGAGAGACAAACAAATTATGATTTGAGAGGAGTATTCAGAATGCACACTTTTGAAGCACACTTGGATTAAACATAAACAGACTTTCTTTTTAGCTCGGGCATCACATATAGACATACTGCATGGTAAAGGACTCAAGTTTACATTTAGCCTTTATAAAATATTGGATTTTCTTTTAGAGGGAACACCATGAGTAAGTAAAACTGACTTGCTAGAGCGGATATGTGTAAAGTTGGGTACAGCATATGCTTAGAGTTATCAAATAGTCACACCTGCTATTGTAAGTGTTAGGTCAAAATAGGGCCACGATACTCCCATAAGGTTTCGAACGTTTACTTCCCATCCGAGAACTACCTGCTTCTACACCCACTGAACACAAAGCACAACCTGATTCATCTGCATAAAAGCACAGAGGAAGGCATAACATCTCTACAACTCTCCACAGAAGTGTGTGTGTGTGTGTGTGTAATGTGGTGTATATGTAGTGCACAGACGCGCCTTGTCTTCTAAAAGAGATCCCAGTGGGACCACTATGCATGTATTGAACAGCATGGGGGGAAAGAAAGACCTCCACACTCTATGGCATGCTGATGTCCACTATGGGTTTTCTGGTATTACACACCATCTGTAAACCATACAGGCAGTCTGCTGGAAGGCACGTTTATGTGCACACGTCACCGTATCATGAATGTGTCCGGAGGCAAATTATTCGGCTTCTGCTTTGACAGCATTTTCTCAGAGCCCAGTGCTCACTCTTACCGACTGCAAGCCAAACACACAGACACACACACACAGACAGACACACACACACACACACACTTATCCATGCAAATGAAGACAGCACAGCTATTTTATCTGGTGCAGAGGATGCGGGTCTGGTGCAATCAGACGTCCACACAGGTGCATGTCTGCATAACGAGGAGGTCCATACATGGACTCAAATGCCGTACGTGTTAGAACCTTGTTCATGTACATATGGTGCGTGAACATCTCAACATCCTCTAACATGACAATTGTTTAATTCAAGCCACATTAACACAAAACCCACCCACGCTCACTCTCTGTGCAGACACACCAAACGTGTAGCGCTTGTCGTATAATAAGAGAACATGCAGCATAAAGACAACACAAAGGCAGCTGGACCTGACTAGTGACAACACACCCATTAATCACCATGCCCCTCGAGACTCTACATCCCTACACAGTGACAGCAGTCAGCAGAGCGCACACACACACACACACACGCAGTTGTGTTACAACAAGCACAAATGCACAGCATACAACGGCCCATGTCAGCATCACCACCTTGTGTGTTGTGTTGTGTGTGTGTTGTGTGTGTGTGTGTGTGTACGCGCTTGTATTCACATATATTATTCATCTGCATGCGAGCACATGACCAAAGTGTCTCTGGTAGGAAAGATAAGGGGCTTCTTTATTTCAGTCTTTCGCTTGTGTGTGAATGAATGTGTGCAAGTGTGTGTTCTTCCAATTGCCTATCAAATAGACCATTTGTTAAAGGGGAGGAGTGGAAACATATAGAGATACCAATGAAGGAAGCAAGGGGGGTTCTTCAACAAGGAAAGAGGAGGTAGAAAAGAGGAATCACTTACTGGACAGATGAATAAGAGAAAGTGAGAGGACAAAGGCAACAAAAGAGGAAGTGGGACTCGGAAACAGTAAAGAAGGAGCTTAAGGGGCCTTATCATTGTCATATTTTCACTTTAGTGCTCAACCTTGAATTTATCAAGAGAGATTTGCAGAATTCAGACACATGCGGTACAAGTAAACACTGCAGATCTGCCTTCCCATTCCAGCCCACAGTGCTCAGCATTCATCCACCCCATCAGCGCTAACAAGCCAATACTGTCAACACTCACAGTGGGCTTTATTCCGTCTACAACGCAGTCTGCTTGCACAAAACATAACATACACGCTGGCACAGGAGTACAGAATTACATACTCGCACACACAAACATCTCTGGAAGAAAGGCCTCCTCTGGCACAAAAAAAAACATTCTTTTTCATACTAAAATAAAAAAAAAATAACCCACATTTTCTGGGCTGTCATCATCCTCCGCCATCTGTCTACGCCCAGATAAACAGAGTCTAGTGATCAGGCGGGCAGCGGACAGACGATGGGATGAGCTATGTTAGGAGAGCAGGTGAGGATTTGTGTTCTGGGCCCGTACATTCACAAATCTGTATGAGGAGCGTTTCATCTAGGGACCTACAGAGACAATTTGGTAGGGTGATTCATTAATTTGATATGGACATCACAAATTGATAATGTCCAATTTTAAAATAAGAACGTAATCAGCCACGTAAGCAAAGGAAAGTTTACGCCAGCTATTTCACCGACTATAAAAGACAGTTGTTACAGGCAGGTTTCCACAGCTATAGCTAATTATTGTTAACTGTTGATGAATTTACAATATAGTATAATTTATTTACGCCAAAGCCCAAAGGTTGTTTTGTCAAACAAGAAACACCACTCTGTATCATTTTCATAAAAGAACAACAGAGTAGCGAGTCTTTTTCTACATTCATTACATTAGTAAATGCCTCATGTCAATTTTAGAGAGGTAAGCTCTGTAGCTGCCGAGTGTAAATGACGGACTGCTGGTAAAGAGAGATGTCTGAGTCAGCCACTTAAAACTTTTAGGAACATCACTCATCACATCTTTTTAAGCTATTCACATTAAAAGTTCACCAGGATTCACAGCTGTGAAGCAGCTTGTCCCGTCAGTCTAGGAAGCTAACATTAGCTAAAGCTGCAGTGCAAAGAGAGTACGCAACTTGTACAAAGAAATTCCACTAAGTGTGATTAATAAATGCAGTAGCATTCAGTTTGAGGTCTACATAATATTACACTAACACAGGCCTGAAGTTGAAGACATAGGAAATAATCCCTTTTTAAAAAATAATAAGGTTAGAAAGCTAAATTAGATCAGCCCCACAATATGGTCACTACTGTTTGTTATTCTGCCTCATCAGCAACCACGCCCACGACCAAGTGGACCTGCAGTGTGACTATCAGAGCATTAAATTTGACTGTTCGCCTGGTTTACAATTCTGATACTGCATGTATGTGCAGACACGGAGCAAGAAACTACTGCACAGACCTGCTACCATAATTTACAAGAAAAGCTATTAAAGCATGCATGTATTAAAGTGGTGCAGGGATTCAGGGATTTGTCGTGTCTGAGTATTAACATGTTTCGAGCACAAAATCTCAGGCTGCTATCTTATGTGCTGAAAGAAAAATGGTATACTAACTGTATGCATAATAATGCAAATGTACAGATATACACACACACACACACACACACACAACCACACATACACACACTTTCACAGGCAGGAAAGACACACATAAGCGCACAAATACCCACAATAGAAAGTCAGTCAATGAATGGGAGGGGGCAGACAGACTAGCAGGTGCTGTGTTGGTGGAAGATATGGCTTCTGTCCACCTCAGCATTTCTAAACACTCACAGTTATCTTCCCTCTCCACAGGAGGAGAGGTCATTTCTTTTTTCTTTTCTCCTCTGCATCACCGTACTCTCCTCATTTCTGCTTTCCCCTGCTGCTCCAGCCTTTTCTCCGGTCTCATTTATCTACTCCCCACCTCTCCTTTTATATCCTTCCCCCTTAGCTTTTATCTTTTTCTCTTTTTTTTTCTGCCAGCATTCTCCTGCTTTTCCTTTCCCACTCCACCCTTCTCCTCTCCATCCCCTCCTTCCTCCTCTGCTCCTCGCCGTCTCCTGTGCTCTCAGTGGAACAGCCCATTCAGCAACAAAACAAAGCTGCCTACAGCGTCGTACACTTGCTAATCAAGCAAAACCAGAATTCAGCAACCCTCAAATCCACTCAACAGCACCATGATACTGGGCACCACTGGAAGGGAGAGGTTTCTCACATTAGGAGGAGAGGCAGCAGGAAGACAGAAAAGGTAGAAATGGAGACGGTTGAGGAGAATAAATATGCACAGGACAATACAACCTGTTAAGTTTTTGCAGCTGAAAAGGTACTTTTGATTGAAAAGGTTTGGTCAGTGTTTATTTGCCTGATTTAAATTAATGTAAATATGCAGAAGCCCGTGCAAGAGAGAGAGTTTGATAGTACAAAAGGCCGTAACCAGTACAGGTAAAGGTGTGGTGGGACGGAGGGCATGAAGGAGATGCAGAGAGATAATGGGGTGAAGAAAATCCTCTGACAGGCCATCACCAGTGAGGCGGAACATTCATGACGATGATGACACCCAACTACGGTCAGCTGCAATCCCCTCCAGGACAGAGGATGAGCATTTACAAGCTAGCGGACCAGGCCCTCCTCCGTGAAGGAACAATAACTGCTGTTCGGCTTCAGGGAAAACTCAAAACACAACAAAGAAGCTGGACATGCAAGGTGCAGAGATAGGAGAGATATGTAAACATGCTAGAGCAACAATGGGGGGGTGGGGGTCATCAAGAGCTGATGTATGAACAAAGCAGATTGTAAGCTGGCAAAGTTAGAATCGCTCATCAAACCTACAAGTTAAAATATTCATACACATGGCCATGGAACATATTTTTCCCATGGTGGGATAAGGGAAGGGACCTGTGTTACGGGCATGAGAAACACACCCTCTTCTTACTGCAAGAGGAAGAGAGAAGGCTTAAGAACAAGTGCAGGGAAGAGTGTGAAAGCAGAACTGCTGCAGAGATGGAAATGTGCTAAAAGACAGCAGACTCTCCCAAGTAACTTGTTAACACTCACCACTTCCCCCAGGTTC
Source organism: Nannoperca obscura (assembly GCA_036024295.1). NCBI lineage: Eukaryota > Metazoa > Chordata > Actinopteri > Centrarchiformes > Percichthyidae > Nannoperca > Nannoperca obscura. The sequence goes on from JAVQJL010028683.1 coordinate 9,129, forward strand.
TCAGTCTGGTTTCAACCTTTTGAATTATGATCATGCAACAATTAGTGCCAAGCCTCAGAAACCCCTCATTATATTTTTTCGGTTTTATGTGCCTTGCTTTTAAAAAAAACGTTATCACAAAACTGTGAGCTTAGATGTACAGCATCCCTCCAACTAACACTGGATACCAAGCAAGGATGAAACCGCCTTAAAGGTGTAGTATTTTTCACTGGTATTGTATGTATACTACTGTTTGAGTGTTGTACTACTATACTGATACATATTCATCTCAATAACGTGATAATGTCAGAGTTTGACTCTCTTGACTCCCAAGCGGCAGTTTGGGAGTTCCTCTTGACTTTTCGTTGTCATGAGGAACCTGGCCTGCAAAGGTGCAAAGGACTAACTGTTGCATAAAGGCAACCAACAGAATGCAGAATATGATGCACAAGCGTTAAATGAATAGTTGGCCATCTTGTGCATTCCCTGTTTTGTGAAGAGTTACGATACCAATTCTAAAAGTGAAAAGTAGTGGTTTTAGGAGGGGGAGTTATATGCGGGATCAGTCCAAGAAGAGTCTTAACCGCCTTATAAAATCACATTTGTTTTTACACTTTTTTTGTACAGTTTAAAAAAAAATTAGATATAAAATGTTAGTCAGTGAGCTTCAGAACCAGAGGGCATTTTGTTTAACTCTGGACTTCCCCGTTTCTAGCCTTTGTGCTACACTAAGCTAATCATCTGATGACTGTATCTTAGATGGCTGTATTAGAGGCAGACACAGTAAACTATAGACACGGTTCAACATGTGTTGTATAAGGTTTGTAATACTAATACACCTACAGCATGCTGATGTCCATTCCATTACGTCCGTTTCTGGGGTTCAACATGCTACACTCTCACTTGTTCTGAGCATATGCTGGTGCTAAGCTGCTCTAAAGAAACAATCATACAGCAAATTGGCTTATCAGAATTGTAGAAATGATTAGTTATGGCTGTTTGCAGAAAAGCTTTCAAGGTTGTAATTGTAGGAAGGACAGAACATCTGGGTTCGATGGAAGACATTCATTGTGTTAAAAAGGAAAGAGTGGGATGGTTAGGCGGAAGGGAGGGCAGTGTGTGCTGCGAGGAGGAGAGAGTTTGATGGTAGGCAGCAGGGAGGAGAGCGCAGTGATGAGACCGAGAGGCGCAAGTGATGGTGTGGAATAGAGGAGAGTGTGATGGTAGGATGGGATTTGAGTCTTTTAACTTCATTAGTTCCGCCTCAGTCTGGGGTCTGTAGATTATGTCTAATTAAGCAGCTTAACATGGCTTAAAAAGCACCACACAGAAAGCACAAGAGCCTTATCTGTCAACCTGCTCAAACGATTCTCCGCTTCTCCTTTTCTTCCTGTGGCAGGCCAACATAAATTCCCTTTGCATGGCCTTTATGCTAGCGAGATTAGTGGCTCTGACATCGGCGCAAGCTGGATAGCTAGCAGCCGCAGCGATGGCAGTGTGGGCTGTGGAGAGAGAAGGAGAGAGCATGTGTGGCGAGCAGTGGGGAGGCAGACGCTTCTTTTCTCGACTGCAGGGGGAAGAGAGTCGATAAAGAAGGGTGGGGCTCACCAAACAAGTCTTGGTACACCAGCCAGAATTAGGTCCTGCAGTCTCTGCTCATTATCAGTGAGTGTAACAATACATCACTAACCAGGCAGCAGCAGCATCAAACAGACCAAGACCGGTGTTCCAGGTACCAATCTAAATAGACTAGTTGATTAGTTGAACAGCTGTATAAACCAAAGAGGAGGCATATTCCCTAGAAAATATTGAGTGGGTTAACATGCATGCTAGCCTTCCAGTTGTGATCATGTTTTGGTTATGTGTTGCACATGTAATATCATATCCTGGTGAGTTCCTATTATACACGATTTCACAACCCCAACTCTAGTTGTGTAGTCATTAAAACAAATAAAGGTGATAATAAGAACAAATAGATTGTTTTCTTATTCAATTTGCAGATTAATCGATGATGAAAATTATTGTTAGTTGCAGCCCTAAAGTGATCTACACACTGAAATGAAGTCTGACTTCTAAAAAGTGAAAGGCAGATTGTGCTGTTGCCCTCATCTTCCATTTTACTGTTGATCCAGAACAATGCAGGTTCCAGACAGCCAGAAACCAAAGCGGGTTCATCCTCAACTGCTGAGGTAAGAATAGAAAAAAACAGAATGGAGGAATAAAAGACAAAGTGCCCCGCCTCAACAATTTCAAACGTATCATATTATAATCTGTAAACAGGGATATGAAAAAGCATGTTTCTCGTGGTTCCTGTAAACGTCGTATCTTGAGCATGATCAAAACCAGCATGAGACTCAAAACTGGGATACGACTGGGCATGATACTCATTATAAAACCGTTACAACAACAACAACAACAACCTTTACCCAACAGATACTTCTGCTGGGTTGGGTTACTGTGAATCTTGTTTGGTGAGACACCTCATCACATCATCAAGACAGCAATAAAGCACACTAACTGAAAAGTGTGTGTGTGTGTGTGTGTCATCTCCACCTCCTCATATACGCCTCCTGTTAAATGTTGCGCTGCAGTATCATCGCAGCAACAACAACGTTGTGCGACATCAGACATACCTGGCTACCGTATTTGCGTGATTGTGGAGGTCACTCGGTGTGTGGCTCCACTCAGCTTTCCATGCCAGGCAACATTCCCCACCTCAGGCGTGCACACTCGCGGCGCGTTACAGTAGACCAAAAACACTCCCTTCTTTTTCAGTATCTACAGGTATCTCATTCCCAAATCTTCTTTATTACTGCCTCAGTTAAGTTATGCTTTTTGTGACACAATAATTCCCCCTAATCCACAAATACCATCTTCCAGGTACTGAGGCAGGATGTACAGTATTATCTCTTGTGTGGTTTCAGACTGGGCAAGACAAGATGGCCGCCCTTAAAACTGGTCCATCTTGTTAACATGCACAAACACACCAGGGGATAGAAGAACAGACTGTTTACACACAGACTGTAACGTGCCGATGTTGATGAGTAGTCTTAGGGCAAAATCCACAGAGCGTCTCTTTCTGACACCAACTCATCTCATACACTTCAGGTGACAAAGAAAGAAAGAACAAAAGAAAATAAAGAGAGATAAGTAGAGACCAACAGCTACAGAAAAGAGAAGAGTAGAGCAAGGCAGCGATAGGGATAGATAGAGTCAAAGCCGTACTGATATAGTGAAGAGAAGGAGAGTGCAGGATTTGGAACGGAGGGAGAGATGAAGAGAGAGCTGCTATCTGATAGAAGGGATTTGCCCTTCCCTGGAACAGTAATTTACCAAAGCCATTCTACAGAGGCCCATCAGTGGCGATCTGCTGGCAGATTAGACGACAAAACCTCATCCCTCGCTTTCCCCCCAGCCAATCATGGCCAGGCAGCGAGCACAGGGCAGAGGATGAAGGGAGGACAGAGGAGAGGAGGGACAAAATTCCCAGTCTCTGTCTGCTGAATTTAGGGAGGCCACATACACAAACACATGTGTGTGCAGAATGCATACAGGAGATTGGATTGGAGCAGGATACTGTTGCATTTTCCCACCCTGAGGATACCGCAGCCAACACCGTTTGGTTGCAAAAGCTGGGGATTTGTCATTTATAATCAGTTTTCTGCTCGTTTCCTCTGCACTCGCTTGTCCTTTTTGCAGTTTGTATCCTGCCTTAAAGGCCCTCACATAACATTCCTCTGTGTATCGGCCCAGTCACTCTCCCCTTCCTCCTCCCTCTCTCTCTCTCCCCCCCTCCCTATCTGTCTGTCTGCCTTCTCCCCATCCCTCGCTCCATCTCCCCCTCTACATGCGCTGCCGAGGCCCGTCAAGTGTGCCCCAGCTGTGCAAGCAGTGGGACCGGTTTACCATGGTACATCATCAGGGAGGACCGCCCAGCACGCTCTCACACTCACAACCTTTGCACGTGTTGTTTTTTTGCACATGATGAACATTATAGACCCTCTGTTAACAGTCCAGTGTGGATTAAACAACCTTTCATTTGAAAAGTGACAAACTCCCACAGAATGAAACGCAAATCTCAACTGATCATGTTCTTGACAACGATGTGGCAAAAAGAAGAAAAATACAAAACTCTGCTGATTCACAATTTAAATTAAAATCTGTTGACCTTGTGGTGTACCAAATGGTTTCAGTAGCCATTAGATATACGCACACACAATTTGCTCGAATCGGTGAAAGAGCCCTAACCATCGACATCCTGTGTCACTGACATGTGAAAAAAACAAAAACAAAGTAGAACAACAACAAGCTGTTCCTTCCTTCTCTCTGCCATCACTGCTTCCCACCTCCCCCTTTTGGAGCTGCTGCCCAGCCTCACAAGACCCCTTAACACCCCCGTATCCCCTCAGGAGGGCTGACATCACTCACCCATGTCTCCTGTCAACTATGACTTCTGGAGGTAGCAGGGACAGGAAGAGAAGGAAAGGCAAGGCCCTAGATGTAAGCTCTGCTCTGTGGTCTAAAAGCTGCACATGGAAACTCTGAGTTGCACAATTTCCTAGAATCTGACCCACTATGGGCAAACACAGAGACTGGGGATAGAGAGAGAATATATTTACATAGCTGTGAAGCAAAAACTGAAATATTGTGGCTGGGACTCTCTGTAATATAAGTATGTTAAAACAGAGTTTGCTTAGGGTCTGACAATAAGTGTGTGTGCGGATGTGCGATACCTTGCGTTGTGGTTCAATGGCAGGTTAAACTAGTCCCAGGCACTTGTTTGGTTCACTCTAACTAAATAGCACACAAACAAGAAGCGCACTGCAATTAAACCAGCATGACTCAAGTGATCTGACATGTTTGGAAACACCTGAACTGATGGCTCTGATATGACTTTTGACATGTCCCTGACATCGCTAGTTTTGTACATTATTTTAAAAGCTAGCATTAGTTACTTTGTGTATTTCACCAAGTTAGGATCAAATTTGTCAGAAATGCTTCTGCTTTCTGTTACAAAGACGATGAGAACCAAGGCAAGGAATTAGACTTTAGCATTCTGAAAATGTAAGCTAATGTTGTGTTAAAACTATGCACTTAGAGCAGAACTGAACTCGAGTTTATAAGCTTTAAAACTTTAAGCTGTCAAACAATCTCTCTTAATCTTACTGACATACAATGTAAAACGCTACATAGAAGCCATTAGATGCTGTTTGTTTAGGATAAATGTAATTGTCTCAAAATTAACATACTTAACACATACCTTATGGTTAAAATAAAGCATTACCACTAGTACTCTATGACAATTTAGTAGAGAACAAGTACAATGTATTTCCACTTTTCAACTCAAGCAACTAATTCTTTTAAAGCGACTTTATTGCCTTTACTACAGAAAAGGAAAGTAGACATGCTATTATCCTGAGTTGAGATGTTCCAAAGAAGGTAAAGCTGCATTTTGAATAAACTCTTTACTTTTTTTTGTTCAATCTGTCTACTATTACAGTTAGAGAGGACCGATGCAGGCTGGGGATTCAAGTATTTCTGGTGGAAAAGCACATCCATTTTCTAATAAAAGCCTTTTGCATAATGTATCTTAAATTTAAAGTAATATGGAGCCAAATATTAAATAATCGATGATGTATGTGATTCTAGGTGGGGGGCATATCCCAGCCCAACCAATACCATGATGTCTCTGGGCTTGTTTAATACCTTTCTTGATTGTTTAAATATATCTGTGAACTAATGTCTTCTCATTGATCAGATGAGAACAAAATACATTTTTAATCAGCATTTACCACAATCACTGCAGGATAAATAATACGCCATTATTCATTCAGAGTCGTTGGTGATTAACTACTTTGCACCCTGCATGAACAAACACTGACAGAGCACCAGTAGCTTCAAACTAGTATGAGGGACATTTTCCATCCTGGTTGTGATCCACTTAGAATCAAATAGTTAAATTCATTCATACTCAAATCTAACGGGGAAATTTAAACACAATTACATTTATTAATACTTTTTATCTTTTAATTTTTTTTGCATGCAATAATTTTAAAAGTCAACCTTCTAGTCATGGGAGAACTGTACAGCCTGTAATAGCAGTTACATAATGTCTTCTGTGTCTCAGGTGGAGTTTTGTCAAGACTGAGAAAATGATTCAAGTGAGCTTGAGTTGCATTATGGGAAATGTAGGATCCTGTGTTTTTGTGAGCTTGACCTATACTAGGGGGAAAAAGTTAGTCAGTATGTTGCACAAATGTAAAACCTGTGCTCCTCACTACACCCACCAAAGTGATCCCAACTTCTACGACTGCATTGATGCTGTAAATTAAACAAAAATAAACAATAAGTAGTCTGGGACATTAAGTATATACACAAAGGGCTGCCAATGTCTTTATATTTGTGTTTCACCAAAAAGGAGTCCAGTTGAGATACACCTCTCTCCGCCTCATTTTCTTTCTGGCAGTCACATGGATTTAAGCCACAACAGGCCCGGCTCGTCCTGACCTGACAAACTGCATTCCCAACGACCTTTTCCCTCATTGGGCAAAAAGGTCTGCATTCTCCTCTCTCCGATGACTGTGACTAATACGAGCCGCGGTGTGGTGAGGCTGTCCTCTCCCTGAACAACCCTGAAACCAAAAACAACTCCTTGAAATGTTTACATTCTTCACCCGTTTGGCTTACTTTTATCTTCTTTAAATCTGGACATACATGGTGGGAGTCAGCATAGCAACAGAGGGTGAGGCAGAACTCGTGTAAACTCGGGTTTGCGGTTTGTGGCAATTTACAGCCAACGATGATGTATTAAAAGTATTATTAGAAATCGAAACATCAGCAAAACCTCTTGTGAGACTGTCATCCATTTCACACGTACTATATTTGGCAGTTAGAGTGTGACCTCAACCACGCTTAAAGTTTTTTCACTGTAAAGCCGACAGAAAAATTGTGAGATTTAAACTTTTGAACTCATTTATGAGAAATTCTCTGAGAGTTTCTTCATTACGTACACTGATTAAGTCTGCTCATCCTCAATAATTGTAAACTATGAATTACATTTTAAGAGTCACAAGCCACACTTGTGAGTAGGTGGTGGTGGTGAACTGATACACATTTCTCCAGTCCTCATCAGGAATGTTACAAAATGGTGGATCCTCAGGAGCTGCTGGAACACTGCAACAGGAAATGAACTCTGACATAAGAGCTATGGACCTTGGGGCCCCTACTGCATCCTGGGAAATTATGGCACTGAGAAGAGAAATGACTCGTCACCTCCATGAAAACCCAACTCAGCGCTAAATCCATTTACAATCCTCTAAAATGGCAAACGTGGATATATATCTTTGCAGCATTCACAACACCCATTTCTAATTGCCTCTAGATTCAAGCATTCAAGCTGATTCACCGCTAAGAGTATTTATTTAGCACAAATAAAATGTGCTGTTTGTCCAACAACAGTAACAATCAGAGTAACAAGGTCAAAACCAGGCCAACACAGAGACTGGCAGACTGGCGAAAAATCGTGCCGTCTTTCTTTCATGCAGATGGACCGACCAGCACCACAATAAAGACAGCCAACAACAGGAAGAAAATGAAGTGGGTAGAGACAGAGAGAGTGCGAGCAGTAACAGTAATGACAGTGCTACCATCCTAAGATAGCATAACACAGTACCACTTGGCTCCGGCTGCTTTGGGTGCGCCTCCTCTATCGGAAAAATCCATCTTTCCTCTCCGACAACGCCGTTAGTCGCCGCTCTCTGTTTTATGGCCGTTTTCTCAGTGAGACAATAGTATGGACATCATTAGCTAAGTGGTGGCTGGATGACAGGCGGTGGCACTGCGATCGATAATGGCAGGCAGAGCAGTGCTTACTCATCAACCCCGGGCTTGCATGAGCCTTAGCTTGGGCCAATAACTGGGACTAGGCCAGATAAGAGACGTGGAGGTGTCGGGTGCTCGCTGCCTCTGATAACAAATGGCTATGGAGAGCCACCTTATCTTCTCACCTTAAAGAGGATATGATGTCCGCTGTCACACAGCTGCTAACGGCCAGAACCACTGACAGTTATGTAGTAATGATGATGGGGGGGTCAGCCATTGTTGGTCACACTGTGTGTGTGTGTGTGTGTGTGTGTGTGTGTGTGTGTATGGGCGTGTGTTTGTATAGTGAACATGTTTTTTCAGACCGACTGTCCTTATGACTCGATACTCCAGTTAACCGGGTTTCAATGCTAATTTTTTAAAGTTTCAAAGCAGAGTTGCATCAACTGCTAAACAATAACAGGCACCTAATGATTCACAAATGTTAAAATGCCTGGGGCAAGCTCCAAGTTAAGAATACCTAATCAAAAAAAATGTCCCTAGTCAAAATACAAGGGTTTTGTGTGTCCTTGCATGTGTGGGAGAGAGACAGTGTCAGCACATGTTCACTGGGGAGATGCCAAAGGCCACCACAGTGGTGGCCAGATCCCCCCCTGAAGTGGCATCTGAGACAAACGTCTAGTGACAAGGTGGTGCCCTTCCTGTGTCCTTAACCACAGCTGACAATAACATTGCACTGTGCTCCAAGGGCAGAAAAGTTGAGGGATGGTGGAGCCATGGGAACAGAAGTAAACAGAAACAGAAATATTCAGTGACAATGCAAAAAATTCAAGATCAATAGAGCTTAGGAGGAGTTTGAGAAAAGTAAGAAACACTTGGGGTCAAGTGAAGTACTTTTTAAGGCCTCTGGTTGTCTGGGTCTGCAGGCCATTTTCCCCTCCTCTCTCCTCTTTACTTCCACCCCTCTCTTCCTTCTCAGATGTTTATCAGTCTGTGATTAAACATGCCAACTTTAATTAGAATACGCTAGAAGTAGAACACCTCTCTGCCTCCCACTCTCCACCTCTCTATTCTCTGTCTGAGTGCCGCAGTTGCACAAAGACACTTTCGATAAAGTTGTCAGAACACTGGGCAGAAGCAGACATCTTGATAGACACGAGAGACACAAATTAAACATCATGTTGCCGCAGTGTCAATATGCATTAACCATGAGCATTAAGATGCACATAACTAAAGCGGTTATACTTTGACGACTTACAGTACATGGAGAGAGAGATTACATTCAAGCGTCACCACATCCTCACACACTTCCAAACGCTGAAATCATTCCGGCACCATCTTTCGCTACACGCCCGATCATATTACGACTAATGTGTAAAAATGAAATGGAAAAAGCAAATAGCTGTAGATGGTCACGCATCCTATTGCTTTCAGTTACAATGTTTACAGTTTGCGTAGAGGAGAGGAGCTGAGCTTTTATTTTTTACCTTTAAAGTTGTAATAGAATGCATGACAGGACCAGCTTACGTGTACAGCCAGTCTTCATAGATAACATACCCAAACCTAGAGTCTCTCAGTCACACACACAAGTTGCTGCTGCAGGAACCCCCCACCACCACTTTCCGCTCGAAATTAATCCGACTGATCGTGCGCAGGGAAGAAAAGGACATGAAATGACTGCACAAGGTGTCCTATTGACATGTTTCACGGTATGTAATCAGAGAGAAATGCTCTATCAAACACATGACGCTAAATCCAGCACTCCACTCCTCCCTAAGTTTGAAGGGGATGGGAAAGGATACACGCGCCTTGAGCGCTTTGCACCATTACTGCTCGACTGCTGAGCTTCCTACTGAACCAACAGGTTGTATCAGAATATACAGAACTACTCCTGCAGCTATTAAACGGGAGAAGGTGTGCCACCCTGTCATCAATCATAATGGGAAGCATGTGCAGAAGGAATAGACCATTCTGAAAATGGAAAGTAAAAAGTAAAGCATTTACACAACAAACAATCACCTGAATAAAGGAAGTGCTTCAAACTGAACTGGCTAGTTTATTCTGCGTTAGCTATTGTTCTGATTATTACAAGAATATAAGACCTTCAAGCAGGTATACCAGGGTCCAAACACCCAATGCAACCAAAGGTGCACCGTCTCAGGAAGATGAGGCCTTCACTAACAACAAGTTTTATAATACAGCTTGACCAATAGTGGTTTGGCTATTATTCTAATTATAATAGTATAATAAAAAAGGCTCCACTGGGGCTCTCTTCTGAATCTTCCCCTTACCTTTGACCCTCAGCTCTCTCCTCTATTCCTCCACCCTATCCACTTCTCCTGGGCTCCCATAACCCCCCGCACCCCTCCCCCCACCCACACACGCACACGCAGAAACAACCAGGCATCGTAGGTGGACTTCCTACAGGAAAACCACGGGGGCGCCACAAGGGAGAATCTGCAGAGAGAAAGTCAAACAGTGACATGCAGGGATTTCTCCTCCTGACTCCAGCACAATTTAGGCAGTGAAGCCCGGAGACTTGCGAGTGAGATGAGGGTAGTAAAAACTAAAAATGAAACCTAAGTGTCGGGTTAGTGTGGGAAATGTGTGACTGTTTACAGACTACAAACATGCTCAAAGTTATCCTATAATACGGGTGTAGGTGGATTTCAGGGCAGCCTCTCTTTGTTCTGGAGGGTGAGAGGTTCTAGTGTCCACAGCCTTTTTAAAATCCAAAGTGCAGTCACCATAAACACTGACTCACTCAAAAACAATCAGAGTCTATTATACTCTTAACATAACGTAATGGGGTATGTATTTATGCACCACAAACCTCTCACTTCAGGCTTGTCCCCTACACAATCCACAAAACTTGGGAGAACTTGCGTTGGCACTGTATGTAGGTGGTGCAAACTTTTTGTGTGCGATTACAGCAGCAGAAGTCCAACCTATTGAACTCTGGCCAGTGGCCTCATTTTATTGGCAGTGACTCAATCATAACATCTTATCTACAGACATTGCTGAGTCATGGAATTCAGCTGTGGCCAATCGCCAAGCAGCAGGGTTACTTATGGCTGTCATTGATTGGTTGATCCCTGAGCACAAAGCTGAAAGGGCACATACCAGGAACACAGCCTGAAGCAGAAACTGGCAGCAGTTTGCTTGCGTTTTACTTTACTCTCCCATTCTTGTAGCCTTTTTTTCCCCTAACCCTCCAACTGACTACCAACTTGGTTGTGTCACTCTCTCACCGTTTCTAGTTTCTCTACCACGACTCCCCTCGTGTTCCCTCTCTACAGCTCTTTCAAATTACCATAGGCCATTACCCTGGTCCCTCTGTTGTGTAATTGTATCTGGAATAGCAAAGCAGGACCGCTCACATCCAGAGGTCACCATTCCTCTGTGGCAACATCCTGGTCCTTTATCTCCATGGTCACTGTGCTTTCAAACAGAGTCCCCGTCTTATTTTGCTTCCGCAAAGAAATATGAAGTCTAGTTAAATCTCTACAGGGCCCAGGCCACCATTCAAACAATGAATCATATCTAAAGCCCTTACTTTCCACTAGCATTAACCATTTATAATGCATTTGAATTGGAAAAGCAATACCATTATAATGTGGGCTTGGGATAGAGAGCAAATGCAATCTTTTATCACTGATTGATTTTAGTGAAAATTATTTTTTAAACTTCTTGGGTGAACCATTTGATATAAAGGGCTTTTGCACAGGAATATTAGTAATATTTTTGTAAAACCTTTGTTCCCTCAAATAAAAACTAGGCGCAACCACCACTGCCGATTTGGGGTTAATTCCCCTCATACATAATTTGGCCATTCAGGATGCGGAGATAAACTGGCTCTAAAACAGAGCAGGGGCACACTACAGAGGCCTTTATATCTAGCTGTCCCCATCTGCAAATCTGTAATGAGCCAGGGAGCTGAAACAGTGGGGAGAGAAGAGAACCTCAGTTCAACTGAGGCAGGCACACTTTCTAATGGAAATTCAGATACAATCATCCCAGAATGCACTTCTCTCTGCCTAATAATCGGCCACCAGAACAAGGCAGCCATTGAGAGGAGAGTGACTGTAATCTGGTCCACCAAACTCCAAAGCTGCCCACTATAATTAGCTCCTTTCTCCATCAAACACAGGCTTACACTGACTCACAAGCAAACCTCTCCTGTAATACAAGAGAGAGAAGAGGTTTAGCAAATGGCACATTTTTCAGATGAGCAGGGGAAATTTTCCATCCTTGGCATGTGGAGTCTCCCTGCGCTGACAGGTATGCTAGCTGTGAAATCTGCAAATGAGCAGGTGAGAGGCCCGTTTCATTCAGCGGCACAGTGGCACAGTGGAAATAAAAGCTTCGGTTGACATGGAAATAATATGGTATGGGGCAAATTTTCGAATCGAGTGGTATTACAAGCCAGAAACACATCATTCCTTATTAAACTAACCTGCCCACAGCTGAGCTTACTGATTTCTACCACTAAAGGGCTCAAGTACTTTCCAATTACCGTTCTCATTTGATTACTGGTCCAGTGCTGCGAAGTCAAGTGAGGACTATTAGAATTAGACGTGATATGAGGAGTCCACTGGTTCTGTTATGAAGCATGCCAAACCCCGTGTTTATCTGTCCTCATAATATGGGACAGAATATCTCATCCAGCGCCCTCATCAAAAGGATGTATCCGCATCTCTGGCCTACATCCTGAGGAACAAAGCCTGCCCTCCTCTAATCCCAGGAACATGTTCTAGCCCAGGGACTCGCAACACAATCCGCAGCCCAGAGGCAGACAGACAGACAGGGGTGAGTGGGGAGGTGTGACTGCACTGCAAAGGGCCCAATCAAGTAGAGAACAGAAGTGCTGACAGATGCTAACGCATTCACCTGAGAGCAAAGAGACCGTCTTACCAAGGAAAGTGTGCGTATGCGTGTTTACTTCCTCCATAGCATGGTCTTCCCAGGTACAGCTGATTGGGATCAAAAGAGAGGAAAAACCCACTCAAAGCACTGCCAGCAAACGTGGAGTTATGACTCAACGCGTTTGTTTGAAAATGGCGTTAAATCCACAACACAAGATCATATATCCCTTATGAAATGACAAAGTTCCTGTTTTGAAAATGTCCCTTCTAGCTGGCAGTGACACAGCAGTAAAGGCCACGGTCCTGTGCCGAGGCCGGATCACAAACCCACACAGACGTTCACCCACTTATCTCCCTCTCTGAGGTCTTTCGCCGTCAATCTTAAATCAATATTCCCGGCGCAGGTAGAACGATCACAAAATGAAAGTACTTAAGTCCAGTGGAAGGACTCTGACAAAAAAAAAGGGAGTGGCTGGCAGGGCAATGACCACTTTGCAGTGGCAGTGAGATAAAGTCATGACACACCGGTGACACAAAAATAAAGGGACGGTGGTGTATGTTGTTATCATTAGGTCACCCTAATAATCAGTCAATCTGTACCTTAATCTTACAACGTGGAGGAGTAGACGTGCAGCATCCAGAGGGGCAAGTTAAATTATTCCCACCTGAGATATTTAATTGGTGGAAAAACAGCTAGACGTGGTGAACCAAGCAGAGTTACCTCCCCGCAGGGCGTACACACATTAGCTAACGGAGTCACCAGGAAGCCCTGTACATGCAGCTTTGATGTTTTCAAAGTTAGTGGGACAATTTAATAAGAGAGAAAATAATTACTCGTGACAAAAGTTTCTTATGTTTAAGAGCTTATAGTATGAGTAAATGAGTTACATTAGACAACTTTAAACTTCACAAAAACTGTTCGTTTTAACCACGAGTTGATGAGTGCGAGAATGAATAAGCAAAACATGCAGATACAGCATCACACAGTTGTCTGACAGTCCTTATAGAGTCCACTGCAAACATCCTAGTTCCCTTCTTCCAATTGAAAGTCCTCCTTATATGCAAGGCATATGAATGGGGGGGGGGGGGACGCCAGGCCTTAACTAACCAAGATCCATTTTTTAATTACC
>JAVQJL010028692.1:0-29489 GCA_036024295.1 Nannoperca obscura
GCATACTGAGGTCTTAGTAATAGTAAGAAAGAACAGGGAATTATTTACACACCCCTCACAGGGCAACACTGACTGCCAGACACTGCCAACCTACTGTACAACACACACACACACACACACACACACACCCTAGTCCTAATCCTTCTCACGCAAGCTAATCGCCTGCAGACAAGAAAGGCTTACAGCCACACACCCGGTACTGGAGGCAGCGGTGGAAGTTGGAACTTGTGGCAGACAGAAGCCTGATTCAACCTGCGGGCTAACACCACGAGTTGACCACTACCTTTTACATAACAGGCGTCATGGCACAGACAGCCCGTTTCTCACTGCCGCAAGACAAAACAACATGTTGGCATCTCTACATACAAACAAAAATAAAACTGGGCCTGAAACTAATTATCATATTCATTATTAATTAACCTGGCAAATATTTTCTAGATTCATTGACTAATCATTTGGTCTAAGAAATGTCATGATTTTGGGGGTCATTTTTGTCAATTGTCAGAACTGTTGCAGATTAATTGTTTCAGCTTTAAATAAACCAAAAACTTAAATTAGCTAATATTCATAAATATCTTGAACGCTGACTGAGTTGTTCATGTTGCACAAACAGTATAATGATTTAATAATAACATTTCTTTAAATTAAATAAAAACAGGCAAAAACACAACAACAACAAAAGAGAGTGAGGCTTTGTTTAGCCTTATTCTATACACCCAATTGGTGCCATGTTGTGTCTAACAATGCCTCAAGGCTGTTACCAACTATCAAAGCATCAAAAACCCACATTGACAGACAGTCACGAGTGTCAGTGAGGGAGAAAATTAGCATTGCGCTCCAATTTCACAGCTAGCACACCTCAGCCTCGGAGAGTTGCAGGCACCACCAGCGCCTACATTTAACACTTCGCAATGACAAGAGGTGACTCCTCAGACTAACATGAGGTGTGTAAAAAGACAAAGACGCGAACAGAGGCACTGCAGAGAAATGGAGGAGCAAGAAAACAGAGGGAGAGCGGTTAGGACAAGCCTGCCATCATCTAATCTGCCATCTGCCTGGAGACTCACAAAGACAGACACACACGCACACACGAGAAGTGCCAGACTTCACTGCAGCCTGCCAGTCTCTTGACAGTGGGTAGTAACCGTGCATGTGTGTGCATGCAGGTATGTACATTTTCTTTCATGAGGCAAAAAAAAGAACTGAAGCTTGACCCCCTTTAATTATTCCTACTATGAAAACCTGCTAGAGCACACTGCCGCATTAACCTTAAACTGCTACTCAAGTAGCCACAAAGGGCCATAGTAAAGAACATTAAATTCACTATGAACAAACTCCAACCACATTAACAGATTTAAAAATGCCTTTGTAATGAAGATCTCACAATGTGAAATGGTGCTAAAAATAATTTGCTTTAGCATGGTGCTGCCAAGATCAGCCTCAGTGTGTGTGTGTGTGTGGCTGATCGCTAATACCCAACAGGGTTCACCTATCCCTCCGTGCCATTCATCCATTATTCAGCCTGCTTCCACAGGGCTGCCACAGAGAAAATGTCTGGAAGACGAACGAATGAAGGCACAGAGGAGAAGGGGGTGGGGTGTCACATGAACACGAGGTGAAAGAACAGATGCTTCAGAGAAGCAGAGGAAAAAAGAGTGAGATGGGGGAAAAAATGCCTCAGATGAAAAGGGGTTGAGATGAATCAGTGATAAAATTAAAGCAGGAGTATCAGTTAACAAGTTGCATAGAGGCACTGGAGCTTGTGAAATTCTGGAAGCACAGGAATCAAATTTTAGGAGTACAATTTCTAAAGATAAATACATGTATTGAAAAACATATTGAAAGTTAAAAGCCCCCTCTACAACCAAAAAGTAGACCTGGCAGAGCATCACCAAGGTCTTCCAGTGTCTGCACATCACAGATTACCTCTAGCTATAACGCATTAACCCGTTTAATGTTGAATATTAAAATGTGATTTAATTTATTTGAGTTTTGTTTTACCTAAGGATGGGAGAGTATGTCTGAACAACTAAAATCCTGTGAATGTAAACACTGTAAATTGTTGTATTTCAAATCCAATATGCAAAACAACAATTTATTGAATGTATACTGCTAAAATGTCTGCATTAGAAAATGTTTAGAGTCAGGGACAAAAAGAAGAGGAAAAGTACAAAACATAACCCAGATGCAGTGTGAAGTGGAGCTGAAGGCAAACAGCATTTTGGTGTTAAGGAGAGCGAAAATAGTGTATTTTAACTGTATTCGAACCCAACAAATTCTCATTTTATGAGAAAGCAAAGCCAATCATAAAAGAAAAATACATATAAATACACACACACAGTATACATGACAGTGGTATTGTAAATGCAATATTTACACGTAGATAACAGCTTATGTCCAAATTAGTTAGCAAGGGCATGTAGCATTTACCCCTTAATCAGACAGACCACCATAATTGGGTGCAGGTGCTCCCAGTCACACTTGTGAACACGTAAAATGAGAAATAAAATGGAAAATCAAGGCACATTGTTTGTATAAATTGGTCTGATTGGCTGTACGGATGTATGTGTCCACCCTTAATCTACTCACATTATCTAATTCCGCCTCCTTCTTGAAAGTGGAGTATGCTTCTTCATATCCATTGGAACGTAGATAATCGGCTATCGCTCGATTTCTGAAACAGACAAAGAAGACCAGTAATTAGTTCTTCTGATTAGCAGACAAGATAGTTGTTAAAGTGGCACGAGACACGATGTGAGTAATGGAGTTGTATTCAACACTGTAAAACAAAGACAGAAAATAAGCATGTTCAGGAAACGTGTCTGGCAAAGATGTAAATTGTACATGCTTTTCACACACACACCCATTTGACATATATCGAGAACACATCTGTCTGGCTTTTATAATGAGCTTGTGTTGCTGTGGGCAAATAATGGGAAAGGATGACTCCCCATGGTGTAGATAAGGAGAAAATTAAAGTGGATGTACCATCACCTACATATACACAGAGAAAGAAAAACAGACAAATCATGGAGAAGCAGAATCATTCCTGTGAACTGAATAAGCTTCTGGATACTCGTATTTTACTCCAGTTCATTTCTTTTTCATGTATACGTTTGCAGACAAACCCAAGTAGATATTCAAACGACACCGGACCTTTAAGACAGCCAGCACAAAAGGTGGTGAGGATGGTAGCAGAGGTGTGAAACCGTTTTAAATATGTGAGGGCGGAGATGTCCAGATAGGACAGACAATAGAGTAGACAGGCAGAGCTGAAAGCGAGGAGAAAAGAAGCTACCTTAACTCTTCTCGTTTTTGTCTCCTGGGCTACCATAAGGGAAACCCACACACACAGCTCTGGTTTACGACTGCAGCCTCAGCAGCAGTTCAATTTGCCAAAGAGTTATTAATGAAGTTCAGGTCAGTTAGTCTCAATAGTTCAGGCTTTTATTCTCAATCTAATTAGATTCTCACAAGGGTGCAGAAAAGGAAATTATTTATTAAGTTTTCTTTTTTCCCCAATTTTCATTGGCTCTGGAGTTTAACCAATAATAGGACTAAAACTGAATATCTTCAATTTTGACCACTCTGACCACTTTTTTTTATTCCTCGCTTGTGAGTAAATAAAATCACCAGAATACTCCTTCATTAAAAAAAAACTTAACCATTCAGTTTCAAAGACCGAAGAACTCACACTTGTTATTTCTTCAGGGTTGATTTTGGATTAGTTTTTTTTGTTTTACTTTTCTAGTTGTGCACTCTTCGTTTTCCTACTACATGCCAGACATGACAAAAACGGACCGAAAAGAGACCACAAACAAAGACAATGAATTCATGAATGTGATTTAAAAAACGCGATTTGCCTCTAATAGTAAAACAATATTTCCCTGATTCCAGCCCTCCTGTGTTTGCACACAGCGAACCCCACTGCCAGGAGAAGCAATACAAGCTGTCAGGGAGGCAAGGCTTTGAGGTGCCAATATGGGGGGGGGGGGGGGGGGCCAAAAAATGTAACCCCCGTCCTGCCCCCGGCACACACCCCGGCAGTGTTTGGCACTGAAACCCTCGTCTCCCTGCCCACCTGAATCCCCATGACAAAAGGAGCAGGCCTTATTACAGCTCAAGGTTAGCAGGAGGTTATCTACTCCTCTGACAGCCTGCTTGCTGCAAGTCTGGAAAACTAGAGGTGTGGACCTGGGTGTGCTACCATGTCTGAGAAAGTGTATAAGCAGGTGAGGAGAGCATGAGGCACAGAGGAAGCTTTGATGTGGTGTGGGTGTGTCACTAGAGTGTGTATGAGCAGGTGCGCTTCCATCAACCCAACAATGAGATGTCACAATAGCCATTTAAAGTCTAATTCAGAGGGTGGGAGCATGAGGAAGACCACCTGGCTGTGGACCAAGCTCTGAACTGCCACTACTAAAGATTGTCTCAAATTCTGAAAAGACATTCAAAAGGTTCTGCATTAGTCAAATGTTTCTATGCAGAACATGTTGGGAATTATTCCACTCTATTTCTGTCTTGTGCAACTATAAGAAACCGGTAGCCTCAGAGGTCAGAATACAACATTAAGTGGCATGGATATATTACAGCATGCTAGAACAGGCTGTAACCACAAAGGCAGGAGTGAACAAAAAGATAAACAGAGAAAACTGTTGAGCTAACCGCAGCGTTACAGTAACTGGACGCAGTAATATTACACTAATGTAGTAAAAGACAGCACATGGTGCTTGCAAAAAGTCACCCTGATGTAAGGTTTATGACTCACTTTGTATGTTGCTAGTCGCTGAATGCAACCCACATGGTGGAGCAGTGTATTTATGCAGCTGCAAGGGACAAGTTGGTAATCATGAATCATATTTAATAAACAGAGTACACACTATATCTCATCCACATAATGCAGCACAGCCACACAGCAAGGCAAGTGAAGAAAATAGGAGCTAATATTTATATACAACACCTCCTGCTTCTTCATATTGTTTTCATATATAAATGCACGCAAAAGAGTAGCTAAGCAGCGTGTCCAAGAGCCTCAGTGCTGACATCTACACAAAGTACAACCACTCCCCCCTTACTAAAAATAAAATCAAAACAAACGACACACCAAAAAAATACAATATGTCCAGTCCTCAAAAACTGAGGAAAAAGGAAGAAAATAGGGGGGAAAGACGTGCACTAATGTTGACAGAAGGAGAGCAAACCGGCTGGTTTCCATGGTTACTAGCAGCCCACAGCTAGGTGACGAGATAGGGAGATAGTGAGAAGAAGGGTAGGGCGAGTACGTGGACAGAGAGGACAGATAGAAGAGGGGAAAGAACAAAAGAAAGCCCACATTATATCTGTAAACTTGGTTTGTTTCAATGAGATCAAAAGGTGTTCTCCGTCCTCGCAAACAACAACAGCACACATCTTTATAAAAAGTGGTTATTTCAATGTAGTGGTCAGTCAGACCTCTGGTAGCTGCAGCTGTTCTCTCATGTACCGTAAACCCTTAATGGGCTGAGGGGGAGCCTGTGACACAAACAGAGCTAGGGATGAGATGCATGACCTCATCCTTCTGAGAAGAGAGGTGAGTCAATCATCCAGCATGACTGCTAGTGACATCACTTCCTCCCAGTTCCTGCTCCATGATCCTTCACTTTCACATCACTTTAGAAATGAGCAACGCTCACTAATAGACTCTCCACCTTTCCTTAGATTTCACTACATTCTGTGTAAATGATAAAAATGTGACCAGTTTCAGCAACTAAAACATTTAACTGATCAGCTGTTTGAAGTGTGCTGTAAAATAATAGAAAAAGTGCATCTCTAGTTCAAAAAGAGGATAAGCTGTACCTAGTGGTGGCTGGGTCGTTCTGTTTCAATGGTTATTGGATTATGATCATACATTAACCCATGATTGTGCTTTTCAGCACAGCTAGCAGCACAGCTGAGCTATACCAAAAAAATAAAGCAAGTTCAATGAACAGGCTGCTGCTCTCCACAATTCACCTTTAGTATAATCTCATGCAGCTTAACAGAGCGGATTTATAAAAGAGGAAATGTTTAGCAATACCTCTATTAATATAGTAGTATAGTAGTTTTGTTAACTGGTATCATAAGAGTTGTTTATCGTCCCAGACTGGATAATCACACTTTGAAACTGATGTTGCTCCAATGCCGTTTCTCTTCATTGCTCTGCGTTTTCTGATGTCGGTAAAATCAGCTCCAGTATCGGTTCCTGTATTGGTTCCCTCGCTGTTTGAAAAACTTCATCCACCAATTCCAAATGCAGCGGCAAAGACGTGCACGTTTGCGAGAGTGACAGGTGTCCTCCTCGCCACTGCCACCGACCTCAGCGGCATGACTCCTGCTGTGTTTACATTGAAAGCAATAAAGGCGGCAGTGGCCTCAACACAAGCACGACATGCCAGCTGTCAATCTAGTCAGTCATCTAGTCCAGAAAATGTGAAGAATTATGACCATCAGAAAATCACAAGACCAACAGTGATCTCTAAAACGTAACATGGCAATGCTATAATTGACCTGTCTTTGTCTAGGCCTTAAGCTCGTACACTGAAATAGCCAATAAGTACTGATTTTTCAAATCACCACTTACAATATATTTCCTTACAGACACACCCAGCTACTCTGTTAAAGAAACACTTCAGCATGTACAGCGCACACTACAGACGGACTCTAAATGCTCTAATAAAAGCAGAAAGGAAGGAGGCTTTCGCTTTCGCTTGCCTGGCCAGGCCATTGCCCTGTCCCATATATCTGTCTACAGAAACTAACATTACAAATTTCTAGACCAGACGATGTATGGACCTCTTCAATCTTTCAAAACTTCTGATTAATTTTTAATATGAAGACGCTGATGCCTACACTCTGAAAGGACCCTCAGCACATATAAAATTCACCTTCCTATGGATTATTTCACAGCCATATATAACAAAGCCGATGGTTTTTGCAGTTCTGCCAAGCATGCAGCTTTACCGAGATATTTTTCATGTTAGGTTCATGTGTGAACAGGAGCATGACATTCTTTCAATGCACCCCTTGTCCCTTTTTCAGAATTGGAAAGAACAAAAGCTCTCAATTTACTCAAGGTACGACTTTGTTTCGAGATGATGGAAAGTCTGAAAAACCAGTACGGAGAGCAGTGCCTCAGTGCGACTGACAGACTTCTATCAAGCATTAAGAGTAGGAGAGGTACCCAACATCAGGTACAAACCACTTCTTTTGCTGAAAGGTTCAATGTGTGAAAGTAAAAGACGACAAATTTAGCAAAGCAGAAGATGTGTAAGGAGAAGAATCTGGCCTGACAGCTGATAACTTCTCATGGAGAAACGTTCCACAAAAATCATGTGACAAGATTGCATAGTCACCCAGTTGCAGTTGGGTCTCCATGAAAACTGTAACCAATCTACTATTTCTCTTGCTTGACTGATGAGAAGGAGCCCCATGTGCTGGTTACAGAAACATGAAGCATGAGACCTGAAAGCAATCGCTAACCAGATTAACCAGACAACTAACCCAACACATAATTTCATAACAGAAATAATGAGAAAATTTTAGTTGAGTTATCTATAAAAAGGCGTATGCCCTTTTCTTAACTCCCAACTTTCAATCATCTAAAAAGGCTCTTAGATTATTATAATGTAGGTTAATTTTGATGAGAGACTGGTAGGTTGTGAGGGAAGTAAAAGCAGTCCTTTTTCATATAAATTACGAGCAGTGGAAACTCCCTCTCATTGGGATCCACAGAAGAGGAAACATCCAATCCAGGACCGTCTTTTTACTGAATGCAGACTTAATAAAACAGTGACTATTCTTCACTATGGAGAAGGTGTGTGCACTGTTGTTTCAGATCAAAAAGCCAGCCGTCTGGTCTACACACCAAAATACACAAAGAAGACGGTGGGTGTGTAGCAAGCACACATTTTCTGTCACATGGTGATGATGGAGCTTTGTTGGCTGAGATAAAGCCAGAGCTTTAACGAGTCAAGTGTACTTTCTAAAATCCCATGATGCTGTGAATAATTCAAGCTTGGACAAACAAAGGATAACAAGGATAGATTTGACACTAGGCTTCCCACCACACATGACATGGGATATGGTGGCTGACTTCTTACTAAATGTAATATACTGAGGTAGCAAACCTTTTTAAATATCTGTAATTGTATTGATGCTATTGTGGGCAGAGCTACTAATAAGAAGAACTACTTTTTGTTACAGTAGATTTATATTTTTTGATGTGATAAAACATACAATAACATGATCTGGGAAGAATTAGGACTGGTAACGAGATTATTTTCTCAATTAATTGCTTCATTTTGTGGATAAAATGTCAGAAAATAGTGAAAAAATTATGTTCCAGAGTCCAATGTGTTCAGATCGCTTGTTTTATTCAGCCAACAGTCCAAAACCTTTGGACATTTTGGAAGCTGGTACGGGCAAATGTTCGACAAATGACAGCAACAACTGATCAATTATTAAAATAGTTGCTGATTCTTTTTCCTCAATCAATTAATGGATTGCTGCAGCTCTATAATGAATACATGTGTATTATCAAACAAAGAGGAAAAGGTCTGGTTGACATGAAAAGCAAGTGGTTGGGAAACCAGTGAGTGGATGCAGTGTTAAACCTAAACAGATACACACTGATCAGACAACCAACATGCAGCGGTTACAGGTTTCTAAATCCGGTAGAGTGGTCCTGTATGGGGGGGGGGGGGGATGATTGATATCAGACGAACACAGAGACTGTTACCATGCCAATCCATCTGTGTGTAAGTCCTGCGGCAAATCAGATCCTTATTGCTGATGGACCCCCTGCAGATGCACCCGGCCATGTTCAGTACACTGCGCACCAACAGAAAGGCTCAGGAAGACAACATGCAAGACCAAGTGTCTGTGTGTGCCAGCAACAAATGTCTGCGTGCAATCCCACTTCAGTCAGCACCAGTCACACCCAAACACTGAAGAGCTACCACAGATACAGGACAACAATTTGAAATACTGCATTTCTGGATCCAACTAGGGAATGATCTGTGCAATCAGTGCAATTAATGAAAAGAATGTATTAAACTTTGGCCTTTGATCCACAAATCTGGTCACTGATACTTAAAACTGAATGTGCAACTGAAGCTGGTCAACTGATTTAAAACGACACCAAATCAATATCACTGCCTAGACAATATCCGGTTCTTTTATTGGCTAGAGTAAAGCCAGAAAAAGATGTCACAGGTAGAGTGTTAGACAGTTATCCTAATTCGCGCGTAAATGAAAACCGGAATATTAGAGACCAGGTAAACGTCCACATAAACAGTATAGAGATGACACATACTATATCTGGGACACTGGGAATGAAAGAGTTTAAGGCCAATGAATTAAACAGATGTCCTTTGCCAGTAAAGTCCTCATGCCATAAGCTTTGACTGAGTGCCTTCTATACTGCAGTCTTTCATTGTAGCTCGCTTAAGTCACCTTTATGTATTCTGCATGGCAGAAGTCATGAAGGGCATTTAATCTGTTATGTCACCAAATTAACAGCCAGGGGACGATGGAAAAAGGACAACAACAAACAAACAAAAAAATCACATGAACCATCTTGTAGCCAAAAACATTGAGTAGGCTGAGAGGATTTTCTTTGTAAAGCAAAGAGAGTTCAAAAGCAAAGGCCTGTCTGCACACGGGTGCCTCCAGGTCTTTCAGGGGAGCAGATCGTTTTTGTTCTGTGTCTATTTTTATGCCACGCCAGGAGGGACGAGTCCCCTGACCCTGGAAAGAAACACAAACGCGCTTTTCATTGACTATGCTCAAAAAAATAGAGTTGTTGTGAAGATGCTACGCAATCACAACATCTGATTACGGTGCTGACAAAATAGCACCAGTTTAGGGGACAATGATTGTTCTGCACCGGGATAATAAAACTTTTTTGCTGTATTTCTGACCCAGGTCAGTGTCTACTAGCACAAAAACAACCCTTTTTAATTAACAATTTCATGTCAAAAAATAATTCAATGGCAAAAACATTTGCTTCAAAAGCACAGAGTAACGTTAGTTCAAATTTGACAGCTTACAAATGTGGAAGAAGAGGCCTGAATGCAATGGGAACAAAATGTATTTGTTGTTTGTTTGACGTTAAACAAGGCACAAAGACAAAGAAAGGAGGGGCCCAATGAAAAATTTGAGTGAATAGAGGACAGTCAAGCAGTCACTGTTCCCATTACCCCTCTGCTCTACTGCCTCATTCAAAATGAGCTGCTGGGTTTCCAAGTAGGCTTCCCAAAATGAGGCTGCCAGTTGGGAAATGTGATCTTGGGGGCATTTTATAGTGGACAAACTCAGTGAGAGCACCAACTCAGCCAAGCGACATCTCCGACGGGAAGAATGCAACGGATACTTGAATGTGACTCAAGTGGTGTGATGGTCCCACACCAGTTTCCTGTAAGCTATGGGGCCAGAGACTTGTGCAACAGAGGAGAAAAGAGGGGTAAAGGGGGGGCAGGGTCCCTGGCAGCTTTCCCTGAATAGCAAATAGCTTGAAAGATTAGCATTCCAATAGATCTCTCCATACCAACAGACCCCTCCCACAGTGCTAATCTAAAAACACAGAAACGCAGTCAGGAATGCTAAGAACCTTGTCATGTGAACGCTGATGCATTTCTCAATGACAGTGCAAGACGGGGCGAAAATGACAAACAGGGCTAATTTTTTCCATCAAATACTTCTTAAAATGTCGTTTTAACATATTTTTTAAGTGGAGAGGAATCCTTAAGAACTAAAGCTCAGCAAGATCCTCTCATCTCCTTCTCATGACCTTGTATCTCACATCGAGCCGCCTTAACTTTGTATCCCACCCTCTGCCTCAGGGGTTAATTACAGAGCCCACAGACTGAGCAGGGCCAAATTACAGTTACCCCCACCATTATGACAGTCTCTCTCTCACTTTTCTCACTTGCTCAATATATGCTACACAGCACGTGTGCTAATATTTCTTTGTCTGTATGCATGGTTTGCCTCCCGAGTACTGACAGCATGCACAGAACAACCGCAAGAAGCTTTTTGGGCCTAATGTGGTGCTCCAAGCCTCTCCTAAGATCACACGGGCCAAATTGTGAATGCTAATTATCAGGGGTAGGTCGTGTAGGTGGAGGATCAATGCATTTGTGCTGCAAGACCTCAGGGGAGCTCAGGAACATGTCATTGATTCTTGCTAAGGGGTGCCAAGGAGAAAAAAATAACAATCTTACCCATTTAAACTGATTCTAGTAATCAATACACATCCTTTCCTGGAAGCTAACACTATACAGTCATTAAAATGACAGTTTGAACAGGTGTGGCTTTTTAGGCGTTTAAAATAATTAACAAAACGTCAGTGGTTTGGTATTGGATTCTCTTTGTTTGGCCACAGGTATACAAATAGAGCTCACTGGAACATTAAACTATTCACTTGGCTTTTTGATACTGTAATTGGCACTCATGTCACGAGCAGCTTCAAGAAACATCTGATTCAGATCAGCACAGTAGCAGCTTAGCTTGTTTGACCCTCAATTTTGATTGGACGAGAGTCAGAATAACATGGGCTGCCACAACAACAAAAATGTCAGCAAGCAGAAGATGAAAAGAATGCAATTTGATAACATTGTCTTAGATTAGAGAAAGAAAATTGTGTTTGACATTTTATAGATCAAACAATTATTTGATCAATCAGCAGGCTAATTGATAACAATAACTCTTAGTTGCAGCCCTGGGGTGAATATTTTTCCTTCCATGGAAAAACACCTTTGAGAAAATTGATGTGCAACTTTAAAAAAATTCCTTCAAAGTTGCACATCAACATCATAAGAATGTGGTTGTACTGGGCAGCTGTGTGTGAGGACATGAAAGTGAAATGAAACACATCTTATCACATGATACCACAGATGTACAATGAAACCACAGTCTATAAACCAATACATTTAGACACGTTACGAAAGGTGTGTTGTCAACTTACAGTTCATCTCGTTGCCGTTGTGACAGCACCATGGTGACGGGGCAGTGTGGGTGGGGCCGGGAGGGATCAGTTGGTAGAAGGTGAATCTTGTGCAGCTGCTGCGCTCTCCTCAGTCAGGAGATGAGCGGTGCTGATCCAAGCAACACGGGCAAGGACGAGCCGCGTACTCCAATGGCGGGCAGGTGGTTTTGTACAGACAAAAAGACTCGGACTGAGAGAAAGGGGAAAGCAGGAATCTGCCCCCCAGCTGCCTGACTCCAGGGACAAGAGAAGTGGAGAGCCTGCAGACCAGTCACCAGCCAAGTCTACACTGCATCTGGAGAAGAGAGAGGAGGGAAGTCAGCATTAGGTATGCATGACAGATAACATGAAAAGAGGGTGGAGATGAAAATGTTTATAGGCCAGAAGAGTACTGCATCAATGTCTACACCAGTTTATACGCAGGTAAAATGACCAAAGGATCTGTCAACAATGGAAAACATAACAGAAGCACAACATATGTATGGTGTTATTTTCTACCAGAAAGAGAGTGCCACTCTAACAGCAAAGCTTTTATAGCAGACATTTTTTTTTTTTTTTTTTTAAATCACCTCCTTTCCATAAGCCACTCCTTCACTTGCTTTTTACCTCCTATCTACCTTTGTAATCTGTCTGTCATGTCACCCGACTGGTCTGAGAGCTCTGGTCCGCTCTCAAGAAAATTCCTTTCTCCGTGAACACACAAGCGCTGACCCACATTCTCCCATGCAACATACTTCTCCTCCCAGGTCTCCAACAGAAAAGAAAAACAGGACACAGCCGAGTGGGCTCGAGTAACGGCTGTGCTCTTGCAAAATTCCCCTGACGCCTATCGTCAGTATGATGCCTCCTCAAGAGCTGGCTGGTCCGACGGATGGCACGATAAAAATCACCAAAACATTTATGAGGGTTAGGGTTAAAATGTATTTAATGTCAGGAGTGGAGCATTGATGTGAGAAAAAAAAAAAGGGCCGCTAACTATACTGTGATGAAGTCTATTTTTACACTGCACACTTTGCCAAAGCAGGTACCCACTAGAATACCAACTGTGAGCTATAGTAAGCCTCTTAGTCTACTGGGACCAGCCTAACTAAATCTTTGCCAGACCAGCAAACAAAAAGGTACAAGCAAAGCCAATTTACCTCCTTCTAGAGACCTGCAACAAACACAGCTACAAGGCACGAACGTCCAGACACATGTACAGGAGATGATGTGCGTTATGTATGAAGGAAAGGTGCAGTGAAGGACACACACGCCTGGAGGAGTAAACATGAGGACTGGAAACACCCCAGGAAGCTGCAATAAGGGAAAATTCACACATTCCTCATTTTAGCTGATGATGCAGGAGTGACATTACTTCCCAGGGAAAATTCTTCCTTTTCACTCCTGCTTTGTTTGCAGGAAAAGAGCCCAGCAGCTTAGAGACCCATTACGTATATTCAAAACATGAAGCCTGCAAATGTAAGATTGACATACCTGGTGCACAGAATTCATTCTGTGGAATTCATAAAGTAAAACTGTAGCGTTTGCTTATTTATTTGCATAGTAGACATTTTGACATTGCAGACAAACTGTTTAACAACGTCTAACCTTTGGACCCTGATGTCACCACCTGACAGCGGTCCAAATCTAAGCTTACCTCTGACTGCGTGTGGATTACGCCACGCAGGGGCTTTCTGGCTGTTGACCAACTACTCTGCCGTGGTTCACGGTCACAGCAATATAAACAACACAATAAGACTATGGCACTGACGCTAAAATTGGAACTCACTAAACCTTCAGACAAAACATCCATCAAAGAAAAAAGCACACGCCTTCTACATCAACCTGCACAACTGCTGTAGTGTGTGAAATGAGGTCATCTGCTATATATTGATACTTCCCTCTGTGCCGCTGGCAGCTGTCATTGCTGTGTGTGTTTCCATTAATTTAATGCATTAGACACCCTCTCATCAAATATCATTCGTGGCTTCAGCAAAATGTTCGCACAATCACGCAATCAGGCTAATAGGCTCAGCACAAACTGTGGTCGTGTCTGCAGCAGCGGTGCATCTATAAATCTGCCCACTTCTGTGTGTCTTCCTCCCATTGATTCTCTTGTCTCTGTGCAGCAACAGGAACTGGACAATAAAGGACCCCTTACAGTAATAGAGCTTTGAGAGACGTTTAATTTCCTGATTAGTCCTAACGGGTTATCTGTTGTTAAAAATTTGAATGACGAATGGAAAACATCCTTTGTCTCTGTTTGAGAAAGCAACAACCAAGCGCCAAGTCAAAACTGTAATGAACCATACCTACTGGATCACCGTCTGTGCACAAATTCTCTTTTTACAAAGTCAAGCACATGGGTTGGACCTACCCAATTAAAGAAACGTGGACAATTAAACATACGGTTTCAGTCAAAACATTTCAAGCCAAGTAACTAAAACAGGAAAACCATGTTAGAAAACAGTAATGTGTCAGCTAATTTTTCTGAGAAGATGTTAGAGAAAAGCTGTTAACTACTTAAGCAGTTTGACACAAGCTCTCAAAAACTACAGTTAAAGTAGATTTCATCTATTTTTGAAGATTGCAAATATCAATCAAATAAGGCATCTGGTCAAAATGTAGCAGTACAATTTTACAACATTGCATTACGCCACCTGCCATGTATGGCAGACAACGAGGTATGGGTTCAACATTTTTTGATAATCAACACGTCCATGTCTGAACAAAAGGAACACGCCCATGTGAGTCTAAGGTTGAGTCTAACTGCTAGTGTGAAATCTTCCAGCAGATCATCTCAAAACATACCATCACAGCAGCGTTGATGACACCTCGCTGTCACGTCTGATTCAGTTTTCTGCTAGCCTCATTATGTCACCCGCCTCTTTGAAAAGCAAAGAACTCAAACACCTGGAATCTGGAGCAACTTCATTTTCTGTTGATGACTTCCCTTTCATGTTACCGGTGTCCTGCATATGCACATCATCGTCCCTGGCTGTCCTTTAAATGATGAAGCAAAGGGTGGTTCCACAGGTATTTCAGGACACTGTTTATGACATGTACATCAAGGTGTCCTCTGCATGTTGACAAAGCACACAAACAGTCTGGGTCAATACAATGAGTAGACAAACATCCTCTGTGCAGTGATTGACACATCAATTTGAATCACACGGACTATTGTTGTGACAAGGAGAGGAGTGAAGAACCAACACCATTAACATCTATATTAAGATCATTTTCGGGTACAATGTCCCGATCAGGAGACAGCCACCGACCCCACACCCACACACTAGTTTACATGCCAACAGTGCATCGCTGTGCTGCATCAGCTGGATAACATGGATAATTTATTACGCCAAGCAATAAAGCAGATAATGTGATGCAGCTCTGTCAATAGCCTGTGTAGAAGCCTGGTCATCTCTAATTGTCCAGATTCTTATAAAACAAATAATGAAAGGAATATGAACTGGGAAAAATTGCTACAGAAACATAATATTCTGTAAATCACCTTTAATTTCTGTGAATGGTTCTTGGAAAAGCACTCATCACAAATCACAAATCATCCAAAGAGCTTTACCACCAACTGATGATGAAACTGAGTGAACATCTGGCTCAACTTTCAATCTGCAGCCGTTACGACCCACAAGGTGCCTGCATTAATTAGTGCTGGTTACAATCAACAAGCCTTATTGAATTACACAGCTAGTGACATCTTCCTTCAGTGGACAGTAAAAAGGAGCAGCCATTAACACACCACAGCAGCACATGTAAGAATTAATTCTGTATGAAAACCAACACTTTCACCGGCCTTGGCTGGTCCTCCATACATTTTCAAACACTATAGTCACCAGATGGAAATAAAACTACTCATCTCTCATACTGACTGATACATACTGATACAATTGCCCAGCCATCATCCTAACAGTTGTGTTACCTGATGGAAGAGGCCTGATTAGTAGATCAGGGCCCAGATCCACTGAGGAAGCGCGCGCACGCACGCGCACACACACTCACGACAAATCAATCACATGGATGCACACAAAAATACACACGCCGCACAATGAACACTAGTTAGTCTCCTTCATTCATAGATGTTTGAATAAATTGTACAGTACAAGCAAAGTTCCACTTGGCAGCCATAAGATGCTTGTTCAGCTCTGGTGGATTTTATACCAACAAGCCAATAATTCAAATTGTTATAGCTCTAAGTGTAGACTGGAGGTGTATACAGAGTCTGTGAGTTGTTGTTGCCAAACTGGCAAGTATGAAGCATGTTCAAATCAAACCTTTCAATTCTCCCAGCTCATTTGCAACCAACATTACTGGTTGCTAAATTTATATTGAACAGCCTCTAGAATTTGTTGAGAGAAGTGCTAGTTTCATGCCAAAATTGTCGAACAATTCCTCACAATTTACAAAAAGACTGTCAACGAGGTCATTTGTAGGTTGACAGGCAGTTGCTGCTGGCAGCCAGTCAGCAATGACCAGTCAGCTGGCTGGTGGGCCGCATGTCTGGAAGGTCAACCTCTGTGCTACTGTCAGCTCAAGAAAGGAGAGTAATGTGGGTATCCATCTGCCCTTCAGCGTGCCACAATCACAGACAGCCGGTCACACGAAATAAAGATGAGGCCCACTCGGCAAAACCGTCCATCTTTCTCCTTTCAGGCAATACTTCAGTACTTTTACATGACTACCCCAACGACATTAGAGAGGAATGCCCTACAAGATACGTGACTGTCCTTTGCTTTGCTCTCCTGCTTTTGAAATGGCAACAAGTGCCAACAGAGCAGCGCTTGCAATGACCGAAGCTTGTACAATTGGTGTTGCTGTGTTTCCATTGCTGAAGCAGTAAATAGAGCCTGGCTGCGGGGATGCACTTATTCTAATCAACTCATGATAAAACTAAGAACGCTTTCAAGCCAAACCAGCTGACCACATACACTGGCTCCTGCATTTACTGTTAGACAAATGAAGCATCTCTGTATTTTACAAGAAAAAGAGCTTCTGTTCTCATATTAGCTCCTTTTCCCAAGTAGATGAACACCAAAAATGGGTCTAACAACACACAATTAAAGTCTGTTTCATGTACTGTGCACTGTAGTTGAACGTTGATCCATTGGTCAGTCTCTAAATTTGGAATAGTGTCAAATGGAGCTATGGAACTCCATTAAGAGTATATATTTAAAAAGATTATTTAGAAAAGGACAACACTAAGGAAACCTAAGTCACTCATCTGTGATTTTAATAATTAAGCCTGCAGTGCTGCTTGACTAGAATCAATTTAGTGGTTAATAAGGGATAGTTGATTGTTAGAACAGTATTGCTAAATTCACAAAAGCCCCAACAACTGCTGAGAGTATACCCTTCAAAATAAATACAAGCTGAAATAGGCATGATATCCCCTTTCAAAATAGCTGCATTTGAGTCAGTTCAACAGACTAAAACACAAAGCCTCTTACCTGAGAAGGGAGCACACAGTTAATGTTTATTTTAGAAACGGAGTGCTGATTTCAATAATAAACAATTTCATCAATATCCCATAATTCCAGCTGATCGGCTGCAACGCGGTCCTTACATGCGTCGCAGGGAAAAGTAAATCTGCCCCGGATCCTGGATTTGACCAATGCTTTATATCGGATATCACGACACAGGTGGCTCAAGATTACGAAGGAGACTGGCTTGTCTCGGACTCAGTGCACAACCGTGTGAGCCACCGTAACGATGACTTGCATTGATCCCAGAGTAAGCCCTCGGTCCACAAAATCCCAAATCACTCAGTCATGCATCTATATAATAATGAGAGAGAATACGTGCAGACGGAAAACACGGCAGTCACTTGAGTACTGGGTGCATACAAAGTCATCGCCTCCGATGTGCTCCACCCTGATTTTCTAACACGGTGCCAACAAACCGCATGAAGCAGACAGAGTCATGGAGATGATGGGGGCTTCAACCATCAGCGACCATCCACCAGTATGACAGCGACAAACAGCAGAGCACATACACTCAGGGGCATGACATGTTAGGGAACTGCAACATGGCTACCCGATGTTTAACCGCAACGATTTTAGCACAACAAATACACAACGCAATCCAGACTGCGAATATCCTCTACAAACGCTAACAGGGGATACAGCGGTGACGTGAAGCTGCAGCGATTTACAACAAAATATCCACACGATGCTAGTAAGAAAATGTCCACATGAGTCAACAGCACCAGAGCCAACGTTAGATGTCAGCGGTAACGTCGTGTGACCTACATTTGATTTTGTTGTCGAAATGTTTTACAACAGGCAAGAGTGTCTGCACTAACGATGCTTCAAACTGTGCTAATTTCTGGTTATTACTCACTTGGGATGGACGCCAAATGCAACTGTAATTTACGTCTGCCTCGCCTTGCTTCACACTGACATGTTTACCTGACTATGGTCGCTAACGATTTTGGTCGACATGACGACGGTGCCAGTCGGTAGCTTAACGTAATCTATGCCCAGTTATCGTTAAGCTAATGTTAGCTAAAGTTAACGTTAGCCAAGTTAGCTTCCCGGCGATGCAGTCAGAAAGTTAGTCCGTGCATTCACTGTAATGAAAGCCACAGGCTTACAATGTGCTTTCAAGCTCATTTAGTTGCAATTAACCTAAACAGTTATCTAACGTTGGCCGGCTTGAATTAATGTAAGGGTGCACAACTGTTTATCTGGACACAAGGATAAACTCCGCTGACAAGGTACCTGCTGCTCCGGTCCAAGCGGCCTATCCGCCATTTTGAGACATAAAAAGGAGGTGCAAAAATTACAGCCACATCGTCATTTTCCCCACCTAACGCCAGATTCCTTCGACTCTGACCGGCTTCACAGTTGAAAACTATTTGAACTCACCCTATTGTTTCTGCCCGTGGATACCCTCAGCCGTCTCAGACGCTAACACGACCCGACAGGGCGTGAAATTTCCGCTCTAATATATGATCTTGTGATGTGGAGGTGAACGGTGCCCGTCTTGTCTCTCCAGCGCTGCCTGCTTGTTTTTTCGTAGCCTACCGCATTCGCCTTCAGACGGGGGCGCGCACGGAGCTCGCGTTCACAGTGTGACGGGAGCGCGCACGCCCTTGATAACAGCGGGGGAAAAGTGGTTGTCGTATACGTCTTTCTACGCTATTAACTCTTACATGGCTTCTCAGCATCCATAAATTTTGAACTACGGACATTTCTTTAAATATGGCAAATTCAAATGCTGTATGGAACCGGCCAATTATTAGATCACTTCTAATTTTGTACATGCAAAATGTGAAATCATACACTATGCTGAATGCATTCTGCAGTGGTGAAAGTAACTAGTACTGTACTTTTGACCTACTTGGATAGGCAAATATTGTACTTTTCACTCCACTACATTTATCTGACAGCTATTGCTACTTTGCAAACTAATAATTTACATAAAACATGTGATCAGCCTATAAAATCTGATTATAGATAAAACTAACAAAGTGTATAGTTAATGGCTAAAAAGAACTCCATCTCAGCCAGCAAAAACAATAAAATGTGGCTTATACAGTAATAATGCAATAATATAACACACTTAAAGAATAAATTCTACAACCTAATGAGTACTTTTATTATAACTACAAGTAAATTGGGTTTCTACTACTTTCGTACGTCTACCTAAGTAACATTTTGAATCAAGTACTTTTGCGTAGCAGGTATTACTACTTTAACTGACTTACCACTGCCTACTTTTATAAAAAGACAGATATCAAAACCCCAAACAAAACGTTTACTAGTTTAATTTTATTAATTTTAATATAAAAAAGCATACTCAGACCAAAATATAATTAGGTTGCTATTTTGCAAAGAGCAACACACAAATACCACACATCATCAGGGGAAGCAGATCAGAAAACAAAAAACACTTAGACAATCATCATTTAAAGCGTCACACAGAGACAATAAATGCAATATGACTGGCATATTATTTTGGGGTAGATTTTAGACTCTTCCATATCGGAAAAATAAATTAATATTTAATCTTTATAATCTGTATTTATATGTAATTTCAGTTGGTATTCATATTCCACACTTCTTTGCATTTCAGACATTCAGATTGCAAAGTA
The DNA here is from genome assembly GCA_036024295.1 of Nannoperca obscura. Taxonomy (NCBI): domain Eukaryota; kingdom Metazoa; phylum Chordata; class Actinopteri; order Centrarchiformes; family Percichthyidae; genus Nannoperca; species Nannoperca obscura. Next base: position 20,094 of record JAVQJL010028692.1, read on the forward strand.
ACATAAAATGGTATATTTGCAAATTATGTGTGTAAAATAGTATATTATAGTATATACTCCGCTCTGAATTTTGTATTACACCACACCATATATCTTGTTTTATCAGTTTCTGATGCTAATGTCTAATAACAAGGAATAACATCTTAAGCACTTAAACAGCTGAACTATTCAAAACAGAAATGTTACACTGAACTAGTGGAGTGAGATTACAGTCTCCAACTAAACAGAAGCAATGTGTTAAAAGAGCAACATAGAGCATCTTTGCAGAAAGACAGTTTGATCATTCATGAGTTTATTCTATTATCCTAAACTATTAAAAATACCCAAACAACAGACTTACTGCTGCTGGGATTTCAACAGGTTCAGAACATGTTCAACAAGTAGCAGTCTTTGTAGTTTTGGGCCATACGACTACTTTCTGGAAAAAGCATTTCTAAAAATGACATTTCCCTCATTTTAATTTGTCCAAGTGAACTAAAGCATGAGTTTATTTGTGTGCACTTGTATTACAACACCTGTCATTTAGGTCAATGCATGTCCTTCACAATGAGGCAAATGTTAGAGTGCCACCTTATGGACACTGTGGGTATTAGTGTTGAGCAAGAAAAAAATAAATAAATGAAGAAAATGGAAAAATGTACAAGAACCCCAGACAACAAAACCAAGAAGCACATTTCACCTTTATAAATTGTAAAGTTATTATCCGTTATCACCCTGGTTGCATTCAGAAGCATAACTAATAGGCACAATACACACCACGCTCTGCTATTGATGTTATGACATCATGTTTTAGGAGCACAATCAGGAGAATCACTGTACCGACCAATTCACCCAGAGCTGAAGAGCTCGCCTTGTTTTTAATACGGCTCCCCTATTTTCAGGTAATTCAGCCAGCACAGTAAGTAGTCCATCTTGCACGTCTTGTGCCAAGTAAAAACAGCATTTCCAAAAAACAATAAGTTCCAGCACCATCTCTCTATTGCTTTAATCACATACATTTAGACACTGCAACAATTAAGTAACAGATTGCCATGGGAGGGATACATTGCATGTATACAAGCGCAAACAAACCTTTATCAACCTTTTTGGTACATCACATTGAGGCAGCCCTTCTTTTGTCCACTTCTGGAACATGATCACACATCCAAACAGCACTAAACACAGCTCAATGAACAGACACTCCTGGCTGGTTTTTGTCTCAGTTACATCTGAAAAGATGACCCAATAATGAAAAAAAGAAAAAAAAGGGAAAAAAAACACTATTGCCAATGTTGAGCATCTGTAAACCATAAACAGAGTTACAACATTGGTGGCCATGAATGTTTCAAGAAAAGAGGCATCAGCCATCCACCAGGTTTGCTATGAGTAGAAAAATAAAACATTTGGAAAGTCAATGTTCGCTTATCCTCTATTCAAATTATGCAGCAGCAAAAGCAGCAACAGCTCTGACCAAGAGATTTTCTGTTGGGCTACACAAAGACACACTCACACACACACACTTTCACACGTACATGCACATATTCCTTCAATGTGTAAAAATAGAAGATTGAACACAGCTAGGATATAGATAGATTAATCTACTGCTCAAAGTGGACGTTTCAAATCTGCGTTTTCCATTAACATCAATCACCTGTTTAAATTCCATAAAGATTTATACATCCTCATCATTTTCCTCTTCTATACATTTTCTATAAAACAACCATGGCTTAAATTAACTGATGATCAACAGGACTAAAATACCTTTTTCATTCTCCTGTGCACTTTTACAAAATCCATTTTATTTACTAAAAAAAAAAAAAGAAAAAAGAAAAAAAAAATCCAGCAAATGAAATCAAACCGGTTGAAAGCTCACTAATGTGTCCTTGTATTGTCTGCTTGCTTGCTTGGAGAAACAGGAACCATAGGACACAGCAGGCACCCACCTGGGATGTCGGAAGTACAAATGATAGAACAATTACACGATTAAACCATCGGGGGACGACGTCCAAGAATAATGGGCGACGGCTGCAAAGTGGCTCAAAGAAGCGAATTTACATTCTGAAGCGCCACTCGGAAAATCTTAAATTTAGTGCCTGTATTATGGTCTTAGTGCACAGTAGAAAGTACCCCTGAGTTCTAGGACAGGGTAAGTGCTTTATCATTTAGAGCACCGTTGGGTGGGAGAGGGTGGGGCGGCTACATGACCGGGGGTCTTCGAGGCTCTTTAGCGAATGGCCGGGGCAAAATACGGTCCTGGGCTAACAGTGCTGTGGGACGTTTGATCGGAGAAGAAGCATTATTGGGGTTACATGGTACAGTGGATAAGGCTCTGGTATACAATGTCATAGTCATCCTTGGTCTCCCTCTCCCGGCTGCAACACCTCTTTCAAATGTAGTCATATTTCTAAGCAGCCAACACCTTCACCACCAGGTTCATCGGCTGGGGATTTATTTTCCCAGATTAAACGTTACATTGATTCTATGTTGTTTGTACTTTCTCCTCCCTCCCTCCCTCGTATAATATTCCCGCTCTGTATTCTTTTGTCCTACAGTTCATACAGTTGTGACTTGCCATGACCCATCCCTCCCCCTCTTTACTTCAATGCTGACTGACACTGCTCAGTTCGATGGTCCACAAGCTCACTGACATGGCTGTTGCGTCACAGCCTCACCCCCCCCATAGCAGAAAGTAGCGGTGTTGAGGGCTTTTAGATTTTAATCAACGGGAATTTTGTCCTCTAGTTCCAGTGGGCTGTCCTCAGTGGGCTCCTCATTCTTCCCCAGCTCCTGCAGCTTCTGCCGCCTGTGGACCTCCGCCTTCAAGCTCTCCAGATCCTTTTGGCTGAAAGAAAAAAAAACAATAAATAAATCCTTGAGTTCCTGTCGAATAAATTACTCTTATAGCTTGACCATTTGAAAAGTTTGATCTTTTGCTTATCCCCTCTCACAGGTGCTGTCACTCATGTCGCAAATCTAAAATTCTATCCATCCAATCTCCTACTTCTTTACAGAGCAGTTTTCTTTTTATGCCACACTTTTAAGTTTTGATGTAATGTAATGGACATTTCCAGTTTTCTTGGAGCCAAAAAATAGATAATAAAACTTGCAAGAAGGTGGACGGGCAGAATTACTGAGTATTTGGTGATACTAAAAATGAAATGGGAGTGATAACATAAGTTATTATATGCTGAACTTTTCTGCAAAGATATTTTAAGGAATAGCTTCTTAAAATAAAATTGAATGAAATCCAATATCATGCAGCCGCAGTAATTCCTGTCGTTGCGATTAATGTCAAATTTCTGTGGTTTCTCCAGAAAATATCCCTGCAGGTGTTTGAGGCATTCTGTTTCTCACTTTACCTGAGTGGTATAAAGATGATGCCGTTGATAATGTTGAGCTGTTCCAGCACACTGGCCATGCTGGGAGCAGTAAACTGCAAAACGGGGAGGAAAATCAAAACAAAGCATCAGTGCTAAATGGTGGAGATGAAACAGGCAGAAGCACAAACGCATGTCTTGACTCAGAGCGGGCACCTTGAGGGGCATGATGCTGGCGTTGGAGCCATTCTTGTAGATCTCATTCATGGTTCTCTGCAGAGCCACAGCCTGTTGGGTGAGATACTTCAGGTACTCTGAGCTCTCCTTGGTTTTCTCATGTGCCTCACCCATCTGAGAAGAGACAAATATATTTAAAGAGATCACTTCATCACAACTGATAAAGAAATGTGTGTCAGTTCCCAGCAGCGTAGAGTCCTGCTGGGGGCCCACCTGGTTCTTGTAAATGGTGTAACCCTCCTTCTCGTGCTGCAGTGCAGAGCGGAACTCAGCCTTGCTCTCGTAAACCCTTGCGACCAAATGATGGCTGAAAAGAAAAACAAGGCGCACACACGGTAAATCATCATGTCAGTCGGCGTTAAAGCTACTATATGGATATGGATGAGGAACCTCGCCGCACCTGAGGGCCACTTTGAGGGACCGGGGTCCGTGGTACTTTGTGTTGATGGTCAAGGCGTTCTCCAGGAATCTCAGCGATAAATCGTACTCCATCACTCCGTGCAGCACCAGCCCGATGTTACTCTGAGAGCACAAGAACAAGGACATTAATTCTGTCAGGAGATCACCATGCCGTTTCCCTGTGGTGGGTTCAATTTTACCAAAGACCGAAATATGTATCGACGCTCAAGTGAAGACTGCGCTCACATCTAGCAGCGCCATCTCCGGGTGGTCCTCCCCGCTAACCAACAACATGAGGTAACGGGCGCGATAAAGCAGCTTCAGGGCGGTCGACAGCTGGCCGTTGGCAAAGCAGTACAGAGCCAAGTGCATCTGAGAAGTGAAGGCAGCAAACAAACAGGTTAGACATTAATCAGGCTTAGCGTGACCTAAGTACTTCCTACGTTTGGAGAAATAACTTACATATTCCTGAATTGTGTTGGGGTGCTCGATGCCGAGAACTCTTTCACTCATCAGAACAGCCTTTTGCTGGTTGCTGAGAGCCTGTGGGTGAATACGCAGATGGCATGAAATCAACAGGTGTAAAAGTTGCTGACAAAGTTAAGAGCCGTCGTATACTTCTGCCTACCTCAGGGTGGTCGCCCATGATGTAATTAAGGCGTGCCAGCAGGCGCAGGCAGGCGCAGATCTCTACATGCATGGCTCCGTACACATTGTTGAAGAGGTTAAGAGCCTCGTTGATCAGCTCACAACCCTCCTTCAGGAAACCTGGACATGAAAAGGAATGGTGGTTCGGAAAGTTACGATTTTTCATTCCAAAATATTCTCTGTTCGGGTCTGTAAATATTTATGTACGACTCAAATCTTTTGACATGAACATATGGAGTGAATTTAGTCTTAATATGATTTGTAAATGTGTATTACTCAATTTATAACTTAAAAAAAAAAGATTTGTAACTGAAAAACAAGTTGAAAATGTTTTACTTACAGATTTTTAACTAAGACTTCTCACATCTGATCCTTTCTGCTTACAAATGTTTCGTGTTACGCATGAATTAGGTTGCTTTTGATTTTGACACATTAACGCTGGTCGCAGCTCCACAGAGTCATAAATGCATGCTGCTTTTAAATGCTGGGGGAAAACTGGGACATCTGGAATTTCGGCGTATTCATGTTTAATTTTATTTTCTAAATAGACAGAATAGCTTGTCGCCCCTTGATTAGAGCGCATACATTTACCAACCGCGGACTGCATACAGTAACCTATAAATGTCTCACCTTGCTGCACTTTGGCCTGTCCACTCTGGAAGAAGTGGAAGGCGTCTGAGGCTTTGGGGTTCACGTGTTTCACAACAGGGAAAATATTCAGGATGTCCTCCTCTGTGAAGGCTGGCTTGTGGCGGCTGTCAAAGTTATACTCCTTTATTAGAATCTAGAAGGCAAATGAAAAAGTAGAAGAAATATCATAAAGGCGATTTGTTAAAGAGGCATTTGGGGTCACTATAGACTAAATGAGCATTACCTGAATGCCAGTTTTGACTGAAATTTCTCTAAGAAGGGTGATTTTCTGGAGGCCATATTTCTCCACCACCTGGTCCACACTTTCACTGCGCAAGAAAATATTTGAAGACAGGATTAGTTGTCACCAATAAAAACACACAAAATGGAAAGTGGAAAAAGAAAGCTTTGTTCCACATTAACAAATGGGGCCCTCACCACTGTAGGGTGAAGTGATAGTAGCTCTGGCCCTCAGAGGCAATGTTCTTCCACAGCTCGTTGGGCGTCAGGCTGGCCCACGCCGTGTTGTCGCCGCCGCCGGGGACCCTGTTGCGACGTTTGCGGCTTTTGCGGCGCGACACCAGCTCGTCAGGAGGCAGGTGGGCGACAGCGTCGGGGAAGGAGCTCAGGAAGCAGTTCAGGAAATGGCTTACAGCGGCAGAGAGGGCAGACAACTCCACACCCTACACGGCGAGGAAATATGTTAATCCAAATAAACGTATGTTTGTGTTGTAAAGAGGCTCGACGATGCACGTTACCAACCTGGAGGTATGTCTTGAAGATATGTTTTGCACATCTGGTGATCAGCTCACTGATTCCTATTCTCTAAGGTGTGGAAAAAAGGAAACGTTAGAATGACAAAACACGAGGAAATTATGTTTGCGACAGTGGTGGGATGGAGTCAGGGGTTCAGACTCACATAGAAGTACTCCAGCTGGGCTTTAGCGGGGGTCTTGTCCACAAACTCCAAAACGTTGCCCAAATAGCGAATATTAATGCCTCGCTGGCGCAAGGCCTCCGTCAGAGTGGCTCCATCCATGGGCAGAGCGCTGTGGTCCAAACAGTCTTTAACCTGGTCATAACACACACACACACACACACACACGACTTTACACTCCAATACACACTCCGAATCCCCCCCCCACATATGACTTGGATCTGTGAGAGTGTCTGTGTCACTAACCAGTGATGGGATCTGACAGGACACCAGGAAGGCTGCAGCATCTTTGAGAAGCTGCTTCTGCTTCTGGATATCATCTGTGCTGTCGTCTGGGAAACGCACCCCTGCTTCAACATCACACATGGTCATTTCTGTGCTTATATTCTCTTATGAACAAGTGTCACATCCCCTCCCCCCCCTCTCCTTTTTATGGTTACATACCTCAATTAAATATCAGTACAACTAATGGGTTAAATAGCTTCCATTGTTCCCACACTGTAAAGTCATTGTCTGGCTTTTTAATAGAGCGTATGTGATTAATGCTCCTTGTCGTGCTTACCTGGGGAGAAGATGTCCGGGTTGAAGCGGATGTCAAAAGACGTGTTGCTGATGGAGCCTACTGCCTTGCAGGCATTGAGGACCACCTCCCGGCTTTTGGGATCTGTTCGTCATTAGGATTACATTCAAGGAAGAGATGCAAAAATGTTAAAAGTTACAGCAACAGACAAACCAGGTGTTTGCTTCCCACCCTAAAACTGAGCTGTATATAAAAAAAAATAGTAATAGTGATTTGACAAAGATTATGTAGATGTGATAATCAACTACAAACACTGCAGAACGCATCAGTCTGTTTGACAAGCACATCACTGTGATTTGGGATCAACTGAGCAGCACACAATTCAATGAACGTGGGATTATTTCGGGGCTCTAACACACATTTGGATTAAACAGACATTCAGCGTATTAGATCAAATCCCACAGCAAAGGCAGGCTGGAACAGTGAGAGGTGGTTGATTGGGGGGGGGGACACTCTTCCCCGGCTGCAGGCTGAGCAGGGACAGCTAGCCTGGTGGAAAGAAGCCACTACAACTTGATACTTTAATGCTCTACCTGATACTCGTCTGCTCCGATGCTATGGACTCACGCAAAGGCACTTTCTGAAATTAGCTGCGTCAAGACAACACATTCTTGGTTAAATGCTACTTCTCTGATAAACACACTTCCTATGCAATAATCCACCAGAGTAGCTCTCCCTGCGTTGTCCTGGCCTTGTGTTTCGGGGGATTTTTGGACATACCAATACATGATCCATCTTCGGCAACTAAGGTCTCCGCCAGCTCTTTGGCCTGGGCTAATCCTGGAATACTTTCCTCAAGCTCCTTACCCTCCAGCGGGCTCTTGCATTCCCCATTCTGGGTGGTTGAGAGGTCTAGAGGCCCGTTTGTGGTGGGTTTGGAGGAGTTTTCTTCCTCACTGTCGGTCGCCGCCTGTGGGGCAGCAGAGGTGGCGGCGTCGGTCTGGTTTGTGTTGCCCGTGGAGACTTCTGTTGCGCTGGGAGAATCTGATGCAGTGGTCTGTGTCTGGGTTGTATCAGCATTGCTTTCTGTGGTCGTTTGGGAGGTTTCTGTGATAGCAGGTATGTTAGTCTTAGTGTCCTTATGTGCTTTCTGTTGCATGAGCTGCAACGCTGCCATCTTCATGAAGAGAAGATATCTGTGGAGAGACAGAATTAAAAACACATCTAGAAAACTCTCCTGATGACGGACATGGTGTTGATGCACAACAGACACCCACCTGTGCTCAACAAATGCCTCAATGAGCTCTTGGCGTAGACAAGCCAGGCGGTGGCGGTGCTGGCGGGGGAAGCCTTGGCGCCGACTCTCTGGTGACAGCTCCTCTCCATCCACAGGCAGGAAGTTGAGGTCAGGAGGGAAAGTACGAAGAAGGTCCAGAATATAGTGGCGGCCATCATTTCCGATGATTCCCTTACACTCGACAGAGGAGCACAGCTCCACTGTCTCGTTCTTCTCGTTCAGCACGTTGTGTCTCTGGACCTAAAATGTACACCCAGTATAGGACTAAATTAACTTACTGGACAGACAAAGCATCTGAATACACTGTACCTCTGTGGTGGTGTTCGTCAGTCTCCATATAATCAGTAAAACAAGCCTTAAAATATTAGACCGGCCATATTGTATTGTAAGTGTCAACAAACAAACAGTAGTAAATAATGCTTTTGTTAGGAACAATTTTCAGCTATAGATTAATACAGATTTAATGCTCTGGTGAGTGTTGACTCATGAACACGGGCACTGTTGTGTGATCTATCACCTACTGTAATGGTGTACCTGATTGATGCGTTTTCAATATTTCTGGGATATCAATGGAGGTCACAGAGGAGTAACATATATCAGACTTTGGCTACACAGGAAATACTTATTAGTAGGATCAAGAAAGAAGCATGCAATGTGAAATAACTGGATTATCCACAAATGTAATAATCCCTTGAGGAGACGACAGTCATGTTACTGACCTTGAGAGGCCTGCTGGTTTTCTCCAGCAGCTCCAGGTATTTGCTGTGAGACACAACCGTCTTTCCGAAGTCAATGGAGCCGTAGATGACGCTCTGCTCCTGCTCCCGCTCCAGGATACCAGGGATGATGGACTGGGCGGTGACACGGTAGCCTCTGTAGTCCACCACTACTGTTCCCAGAGTGTACAGACCCTCCACGTCCACCGCCCCGTAAGCTCGTACCCCATTCAAGTCATTGGTGGGCGCGGCGTGGGCGGCGGCATCTCCACCCAGCTCACGATAGTGGTCCCGCACATCGAAGCCCAGACTAAAGAAGATGTTGTTCCAGATGAACATCTGCATGCGCGTTTCCTCACCGGGGTTGATGGCCATCACGTTGCCATCAATGACTGCCATGGCGCCTCGAGTGGCAGCTGCTGCAAAGTCACTGTGAACCTGCAAGAGAAAATAAAGGTGGTATTAGTGATTTAGATGAAGATGAATCTGTTACACATTTACACACACGAGTCAGCAGTTTGGGTGAATCACTATCGTCTGGTCTCCACTGTTGGTTGTGTAAAGGCAGATTTTTAACGTCATCTGCATCATCAACAAATAAGATTAAGATTAAGATTCAACTTTATTGTCATTGCGCATGTCACAGGTACAAGGCAGCGAAATACAGATTGCATCTCAACCAGAAGTGCTTCAAGCAGTGTTTAAATAACATAATT